>PNEQ01066380.1:0-33428 GCA_003012365.1 Medauroidea extradentata | reverse complement strand
GAGAGGGAGAGGGAGGGAGAGGGAGAGGGAGAGAGAGAGAGAGAGAGAGATAGAAAGAAATTTCAAAGTTGGGTTGTATGTTTGTCGAGCACTGATCTGACATTATTTATTTAAAAAAAAATGGGTAAACCAGAATTGGAAATGACATTTAAGCTCGAGTGAGTAAAGAGATTCTGGTCATAGCTGATGAGGAGTTACATGAGATGAGTATGGTGCAGTGCTGGAATGAATAGGCGGGGGAAACGGGAGATCCTCGAGAAAACCCGCCGACCAACGGCATCGTCCGGCATGCTAAAATCCGGGTACCGACCCCGCCGGGAATCGAACCTGGATCGCCTTGGTGGGAGGCGAATGGTCTGACCATTCAGCCACCGCTGCCCCATACATTTAAGCTCAAAATTCCAAAATTGAAGACAACGAACGAGGCGAAATATGAAGCAAACGTTCAATTTTACCATTACTTTGGCAGTTAAAATGATCGTGGGAGGAGTGGATACATGCTCGTATAGTCCCACGTTATCAGACGCCAGTTCATTTCCGTACACACTAAGTGGATGATGTGTTGCATGTGTGTGTCCAACGTCCCTTTCCTTTACATCTCGCAGGCGTTTTTTTTTTTTTTTTACTCTACATCTCAAATTTTATGACAGACAGCGCCATGCACGAACATGTGACGAAGACGGTGACTCAAGACATGCGTACGGCATATCAAAAAAAAATTCTACTATTTATATACCCAACTTCACACGTTCATACCAAATAAAACATTGCGTAGTACAGTCGCATGAAAAAAAATATTGTCTAAAAATACGGACCCTTGATTTTCGAGAAAAAAACTACGCAACAACTTGTTTCAGTGCCTTACGTACACATCTGCAACTCTGCTTCATGGTTAGTGATTGGATGTGGTGTCGCAATAATCTTGTTCTGAATGGCAAAGTCAAATGAAAGACGTCCTTGCACAACAACACGCCGCCAATAATCTTGAAGCAGAGCTGCAGGCGTGCACATAAATAGGGCCACGATTTTGTCGCGAAAAGATTTTTGCCCCACTTTGTTTCAGTGACTCACGTGCACATCGGCAGCTCTGTTTCTAGGTTATTGGCAGCGTGACTTTGTTCAGAGACGTTTCTCATTTGACTGCACCAATCAGAATGAGATTATTGTGAGTCTGTACGTCTATAATTTGCCAAGGTCAGTGAGAGTAAAATCATCCAACCACAGACGATGTAGCAGAGCTGCAGGTGTGCACATGACGCATCGAAACCAAATGTTGCAAAAATCTTTTCGCCATAAAATCGTGGCTCTACACATAAGGTACTGAAAAAAAAGTTCGAACAAAATTATTTTCGCCAAAATCAGGGGTGCCTACCCAAAAGTATTAAACTTAGATTTTTTGAAGTACTAATGACAACACACGCAGTAAGCACGCACAAATGTTCATCAAAGCGTTAACATATAATAAAAAAAACAGCAAATTCAATCACATTACATATCCACGGGTATCCTCGCGTCAAAGAGGCGTAATATCAGAAAAAACTAATGAACGCCACAAACTAACGTATGTATTAAATGTGACGCCTACCGCACGTTTCATATGCGTTGTAACGTGCGGGGTAATTCATTTTTATGAAACTATTCCACGTGTGCTTGTTGTGCCAATGTACGAAAAGAAAACGCACTTCGGAAATAAGAACGTAATGTCATCTTTAAGGTGCCAACACTGTTTCGAAGCCCTCCCTCTAACATTGCTAAAAGCTGCCTTTTCAGACTGCTGTATTTAAAAATGTACTAAACGGGTGTATGCAGAACTCACAACCACGCACTTAATTTTGCTACCGGCTTTCCATCAATACAATGATATCGTTGCCGCTTAAAACTCCATGATAAACACGGACTGGCAGGAATCGCAACGGTACATCCGCTTAGCGCTTAGCTCGTTGTGGCTATGTGGCATATGATGGGCGCTACCGTCGCCCTTATAGTTTCGTCGCTTCAGAGCCTCTAAATACGCAAAACCGCTCAAGGTAAGTAGCGCCGCCCTTAAGACAAATTCCTATATATATATATATATATATATATATATATATATATATATATATATATATAATTGTGAACCATACACTCACTATATGGTAAGCCACTACACTTCCTACCACAGAGGTAGTGGTAGCCTTTCAGATTTGATCCCAGGATTCTTGGACACTTGTATATTCGTACACAGAAAATTCCACCCAATGCGCATCTCTCGCATCAATTTGGCTTATAAAATCACACGTTAAAATAAGCCAGCTTGATGTAGTAACAAAAATATATTTATAACTATTTTCAATACTGTTCCCTTGATGCCCCTAGCCATCAGATATCTCCTGAACTTGTTGAGCAACTTCTTTAAATTCACCATCTTCCTTGGCCATGTCCATATGCGTCATCCTCGATAGTACGAAATATTCTGTGTTGTGAAGTTTCCCATAATTTGCAACATTTTAGTGACATGGTGATGTATCCTTATTGAACAAGCCAGTATGAACACCGCCGTGGTAATATGCTTTCCTCGATATGCAAGCTCTAAAACTACTCTTGTTCGTTACCCTGCATTTCTTAGAGAACGGCAATACCTCTTGCCTCATCAGCGATGATGACCCTGCCACAGACGAGAACAAAGAGCGGACGTTAAACTGCACTTTCCGACGACCGTGCCAACTAACCGTACACTCTTCCGTGGAATTTCTCGTTGTGGGGCGAAATACAATTGTTTTCTGAAACGCTAACATCTGACTGTGAAACATGAGAAGGGATGGAAACCTTACAGGGCGCAAAATCTGACTTTTTCTTTTCGTCACAACAACGCAGCTTGCCGAGTGAGAGAGATTGTGTCAGAGATTTTGATCAGCGCTAAACATCGAGGTCTTTAACGCTGGTGAGGTCTTTAACGCTGAAGTGAGTATGGAGCAGCGCCGAAATTGAAGGGGCGGGGGAAATGGTTGATCCTCGAGAAAACCCGCCGACCAGCGACATCGTCTAGAACGATTCTCATGTGCGAAAATCCGGGGACCGAGCCCGCCGGGAATCGAACCCGGATCGCCTCGGTATAGGAGGCGAAGCTTGCCGAGTGTCCGCAGCACGTCAGGACAGCCACAGTGTGACTGGATGGGTGATGCGCCATGAACGCCTGACAACGTACGGGAAGATGCGCAGAGAAAAAAAATCTTAATTTCTCGTCTTTCCTAATAGACTTTCCACACGTTAACAACATAAGCACATAAAAAACAAAATGTTCGTGTCGTCATTGACTAAGAAAATCTCAATTTCCCATTCACTCCGGAAAAACTTACCAGTGATAGTCAAATAGTGTACGACATTCACATTGAAACTGTTCCTATACGTTGAACTACTTTTTTAACGAAGAAATGTATTTAAATATTGTGTTCTCTATACCAGAGTTTTGGATGCATCTTATAGTATCATATTTAATTGCTCGCATGACGCGTGAGTTTATTTAACAATATACGTCTAATGTTCACACAAGCACTTATTGCTGCATGAGTGAACGTAACTACAACTACAGAATTGTTTAGTAATAACATTTGGTAACATTTTCTCTACTTACCAACAAGAACTATATAAAAACTGTAAGAATAGTTATTATTTCAGTAGCAAAAATGAAATCGACAGCTAAGTTAAACTATTAACTTTCACGAACATTTTACTATAGATTCGCATATTAATCACTACATCTCTTTGAAGCTTAAGCAAGGACTGGCACACCAACCAGTTATTTTTAAGAAATGGCCTAGATGCGCAAGTTTGAAAGCGATAGAGACCATGTGCACGTGTGTGTAGTTTCGTAACTTCCACAGTTTTAGACATTCATAAGCCCGAACACATTGGATGTCAACTGCAATTGTGCGATGAGCTTCTAAACCAATCAATCCACTCTGTAACGTTACCATACGGTATGCAGATGCACATGAAAGGATGTGTATGAAAGCTCTGCATTCAAGTTGAGAGCCAACGTCGAGGTTATGTCAACTTGGCCTTTAACCCCGCTGCACACGCAAATCAAGCCCGCGCGGCTTATCTGCGGTAACACAAGGCTGACTTGCCGAGGACGATTGCCATTACTCTTATTCTACTCACAACAAGAGCCCAGTGTGCGAATCAACTGGTGCAGAGGGGTGCCGGGTAATTTCCCCTCTCAATTTTTTCCTGTCTCATGTCACGAAAATGCTTACCCTGCCAGGCAAACAATTTTCTGAAAAATTGCAAATTTTAATTTCTTCTGCAGAATGCAGAATCTGCAAACTACAATTAAACATTTAAAGATAGAATATACTAACGTTTCTCATAGTGATTAAAGAATATTACACCATCGTTTCAATACGGGTCGCCGTGGTCGAATGGTCAGACCATTCGCCTCCTACCAAGGCGATCTGGGTTCGATTCCCGGCGGGGTCAGTCCCCGGGTTTTCGCATGTGGCAATCGTGCCGGACGATGCCGTTGGTCGGCTGGTTTTCTCGGCGCTGTTCCATACTCACCTCATGTATTCCATCACCAGCGCTGAAGACCTCGATGTTAAGCGCTGACCAAAATCTCTCTCTCACCATCGTTTCAAAATTGCCTTGAAACTATTTCTGCACGACGTTTTATTTACGAAGATCTCTTACATACACAGTTTTTATTCATTGTTCCGGTCCTTTACTTTTAAGCGCACTTGTAAGATATTACAGCGCGGGTTACACGTCTAGCGTGAAACGGTCTTCGAAACGAGACAGTCCAGAATACGAAATGAGTGTATTGCAAGCATTGCCAGTTTAATTTCAACTTCAAAGATATGTTGCATATCTACCACCAAACAAACAAAAAATTTATTTAAAATATTACAAAAAATAAACTATTGAAAATAGCTAACTTTAAGTCTCTAAATTTGTTTGTTGTAGAAAAAAAAAACTTAAATTTTATTTCGCTGCCCGCTGAAATAAATATTCCTCTGCCCCCCCCCCCCCGCCCCAAAAAATATGTGTAGTAAGTATCCCACGTTGACTGTAGTACTGCACCCTAAGCGTATGGTTTTAACCTTAAAATTGATATAGGGTTAAGAGGAGTCCTTCGCGGTGTCAAATTTCCACCTTTGACACGTGGTAACAGCGTAGCGCTAAGAGCCAGTGTCTCACGCTTGGCTAGAGAATATCGCCTCTATTCACAGCGCGCCAAACTGGCGTGCAAGGTTTCCGTTGTAATCTTTTTACTATGGGACTTTAAGCGGTGGCCCCAATATTTTATTTTTGAATAGTTTGAAGCAAAGACCAACGCATGCTTCTCGTTTTGCACTTTACGAATTCAGGTAATATTTTCGGAGTTACAACAGTCTAAAAAACCCGTTTTTAGCCATTTTAAGAGGCCCGAATATCATGTTTGTAACAAGCGTGCTGCATTTTTGAAAAAATAGAAGCATAGTTTCAAGTGTGTGTTCTTTTCGTAGGCAAACATAATATGAATAACTTAAGCGGTTTCGCGTAAAAATGAATACGCGTGACACGCTGCAACGCCGTCCATGCGCCAGTCGAGGACTCCTCTTAAGGGAGTGCCCATTCTGCATACTATACTGTGTGTTCAACACGTCACATTCATGGAATACATGCGCGGGATCTTTTAGCGATTACAAACTGTGTCGTCGATAGCACATTAGTATAAATACGTTTAGGAGAGTATACTACCTCATTCGATGTATGTAAAAAAAAAAAAACTAATGTAAACAATATTTGCCACACTAGTATTGTTTTCCTAAAAACAGTTTATTTCAGCTTGAAGAAAATATTTGCCATTTACTTTCTGTATTGTTTTGAACCACACGAATTGCCTACAAGGCAACTGATTATTGATGACGAAGTGAACGAAATGAAGCGCACTAAACCATGTTTAGCACATATGTTTGTGACGTCACTGTTATAACAGCTGTTCAAACAGGCGAGAAGGTATTGTCGACGAGGCTGGATGTTCCTGGAGTGCTTATCAACCGGGACCGGGGACGGCAACCCCTCTATCCTGTCGGAGCCAGGGACACACAATTGGCACTCCAGTGTAAAGATAACCGCCAGATAAAACACACCGCACATCTCTCGCAGGCCGCTGTATCCGCGCATCTGCCTCGTTCAGTGTTTACACTCGCACGTCCCGTCGTTCAACTAAAACCTACATCGTTAGTTATTTAGTTTGCCTCATGTGATGTTCCACCACAAAAATACAACTCATCTACGTAACTGTTTATGCAGCAGTTTAACACTCTTACAGTACTCACATTTCTGCTTACATTAAATTTTAGTACACAGCTAGTAAGGCGAAACAGAAGCTCGAGGCTGGGGTAAGGATATACAAATATTACCTACACTGAACAAGGCCAGATCTAACCATTTTAATGCTACGATCCTATATTATTATATCCTGCGTGACGTTCAGTTAGTCAGTGTGACGCCGTCATTTCAATTTTTAATGCATTGATACAGAAAAAAAATCGTCTGTATATTACGACTTAGCATTAGTCAGCATGCAAAGAATTACAAATAAAAAGTTTGCATGCTGAAGTCATATATCGAAGAAATATTCCAACATATAACAGTTTACGCCGAAAAGTAATGCAGCAACTATCTTAAAGATGTTTCTATAACTCCACGGAAGCGGTTTTTACTTTTTGATTCTGACTTATTTTTAAATGCCTGACGCGTAGTTCTACCCTCGTTACATTTTATTACGGTGCGTGTTGAAAAACGGGACAACTGTAATTATAGTATGAAGTGAAGAGCTTTTAGTCAGCACTTAACATCTAGGTCTTTAGCGCTGGTGCGGGGTGACATGATGTGAGTATGGAGCAGCACCGGAATGAAGGGGCGGGGGAAATGGGTGATCCTCGAGACAACCAGCCGACCAGCGGCATCGCCAGGCACGATTTCCACACGCGGGGAACGACCCCGCCGGGAATCGAACCCGGATCACCTTTGTGGGAAGCGAGAGCTCCAATCACTGCGCCAACCGCGGCCCCTAATTATAATATGAAAGACACAAAATACTACTTGGAATTGGAAATGTTTACTTAAATAAAATAATTTACCGAGATTATCCCACACGACATGTTAGCTTACTGAAAGCCTTGAATTTGACTTGCAGTTATAAACTTGCTTCGGTAGGCTTACTGCAAGCCTTGCATTTGACTTAAGCTTTTATGCTGGCGTAAGTATTATTTAGCTTGACAAGCTTTCTACAAGTGTATTTAAGAAAAATGCTTGCAGTTAAACTTCTTGCAAGCTTGTGTTAAGCTTGATTGCTTACAAGTTAACCGTAAATGATTTTTAGTATGTAAGCTTGCAAAACTATAAAAAAAAAAGTGTCAACTAGGCAACTTGCAGCCTGCTTGCCAGCTTACATTTCACTTGATTTTGGCTTGCCATAGCAAGCTTACTCACGAGACTTGCTGCAAGTCTGAATCAAGCTTGCAGCAATTTTACATTTCACTTTAATTTAACTTGCCATAGCAAGCTTGCTCAGAACTCTTGTTACAAACCTGAACCAAGCTTGCGACAAAGGTGTATTTGACTTTTAATTACACTTACATAGCAAAACTGGTCATGTGATAAGCTGCAAGCATCCTGTCCCCTATACTAAGCTGATATTGCATTGTAATTTTCCTTAGCAATCTTAATTAATGAAATATTTTCTGTACCATCAATAATGATCGAACTTGAGATTTAAACTGAACTTTATAAATGAACAAGCGCTTTAAAAAGTAACACTGTTTCATATGCTACCTAAAACAACTATTACTAATTATGTACAACTACAAGTAAACTGATATCCTTACCATTGTTAGTAAATTCACAAACATCAGCATTTTCATAACAAAGTTCGTTATCTTACAACCGACTCTCGCTACTACACCACATTTAAGTATTCGCAATAGTCCAGTGGTTAGCATGCCTGCTTTGAAAGCAAGGGGACAGTGGTTCCAATCTTGGCACAGGAGCCGAAATTTAATGTTTAGTTATTAACATCACAAGTGGATGAACAAGCAATATTTAAGATGTAAATTTGAATGATAGTGAAAATATTGCAGAAAATTAAATTTTGATTTATTCTTCAGGCTGGCAAATTAAGATTGCAGCAGTCTTGCAAATTAAGCTTGCAGCAAGCTTACAAATCAAGCTTGCAGCAAGTTAGAAATGTGTAAACTAGGCAACTTGCAGAAGGCTTATAACAAGTTTATTGGCTTGCATTTCATACTTGCTGCAAGGTTACTGGCTTGCATTGGCAAGCTTGCTACAAGCTTGTAGCAAGTTTTTTCTGCTGTCTGGGATGTGTCGTGTGGCAAAACTACCAAACAGCATTACATTAAAATATCAGTATCATTAAGCAAAGATAGGCTAGTCATTTTCAACCTCAACCAGCTACAATAACTAAGTTGTAAAATAAGTCCTACTCTATTTACAAATATTAACGTCAGTTCATTTTTGAAACAACATTTAATTTAATATTTCTTGCAAAACTTTATTTGATACTCAACTGAAAAGAAGAGGTGTAATTTTTTTCTTGTAAATATGCTGCCTGAGGGAAATATACTGGTATCGTCACAATTGTATCCATAACGAACAGCTGTTCTGGAACGAACATTTTCATCTCGTTTATACTACTTTTCTTTGAGAGTACGCAGGGCGGAATACATTTTCTTCTTCGTCCTTTCAAGTTCTCGGCGTTTCTAGCGGACGTAAAAGTACCGACAAACCATGCCGAAAAGTGTGTCACGTCAGAACTTTCGGCAAAACTTCTACAGGAACAATTCTAGTTGTAACAACCGGTCTTGTAATGTCCGAGTATTATACATCGCTGTACATTAGGAGAAAACAGGACGTAAAAGATGACTTTGTTAACCATAATAATAATTAATCGTTTGATTAACTTGAAATGCGTGATTGCCGAAAAAATGTTTTAAAGATAGCCTCACGGCAATTCCACAAGCCTAGCTAATGAGATAATTCGATAAACGTTAAATATGAACTATTTACAAAGTCACAGTCTACGGTCTATCAAACACAACTGAACACAAATAAACCGGAAACCAAAAATTATGGTAAAATAGAATTAATCGAAGACAGCGACGGATGTTTCACGTTAAATACATGTTTCACTATTTAAGGCCGCCGCATATCACGTGCTTCATATGCTTTGCGATGTGCGGGGGAAATACGTTTTCTTACTAAACAATTCCATGTGTCCATTGCGTCAATGTCAGCAAAGAAAAAACACTTCTGACAAGTACGGATTGTCATTCCTCATAGATAACATTTTCGAAGTCCTCCAACATACTGTAGCATAAAACGACCTTTTCAGGCTGCCGAACTTTAAAAATGTACTAACCGGATGTATACAAAACGCAAATTAAAAAATGCACTGAACTTTGCAGCAGACCTTCCACCAATAAAATTATATGGTCACCGCTTAAGTCCAGTAGTAAAATCAGATCCGCGAGGATCTTGTACGAGTTCAGAGATGGCTCATTGTGTCAACGTGGCATTTGAAGCGCGCTTCAAGGCCCGACGCACTTAAAACTTGCAGCCTTTATATTAGGCCTATACGTATACTGACAGAAGGTAGATACTCCACTATTTTCACATTCAAACCAGTTTTCAACCGATTCACTACGACTACCTGATGGTGAATGGCATTCGTGTGCTGAACTAAGTCAACGGAATTACTCTGCTTCGATTTCCAACCTTAAAGAGTTATTTGGACCTTAGCTTTTTTTGTTTGAGGTACGGAAACGGGAAAAACTATTCAGTCTACTCCAATACGTGTGTTAATCACCGCTTCGCCTCTAAAAAAAAGCGCAGACTACTAAACTAGCGTGCAATGATTTCGTAAAAAAAACATGTTTCCCAGTGGGACTTAAAGCGGTGACCCTATTATTTGATTGTGGAAGGTATGTGTTACAGTTCAACTCGGGTCTCTATCGTTTTGTTCTACGATTACGACTGGTATTTTTCTAGCTACAGCAATGTCAAAGAGCAATTTAACCATTTTCGAAAAGCTGTCAATATGTTTTTAATAAATAAGTGGACGGTATTTTTAAACGATAGAGACATAGTTTGGAGTGCCTTCGTACATAAACACATTGGAAACACGTTTAGTAGTTTCACATGAAAAAAAATACTTTTCGTACCACGATGTTGCACAGTTCATGCGCCAGGTCCAACTCTTGTAAGTGTCGTGCCTTGTTTGTAGTTTTGGTACGAATATCGATGCCCCATTCGTATTGTACAGACTGAGCGAAAGATCTCGGTTATACGGTAGTTATTTTCGTTGCCCAATGCATTTTTTTTTCAATTAGTCGTAATTGTTCCATAGCAAGTGACGATATCGTAATGCCGATGCGAGCAGGCAAAGGACCCGCTGGCAAGCTCTAAAATGTCACTGCGCCAATGCGCGAATGATCCCATCAGCCAGCCCGGCGCCGACCATTGGCGGGCGCACGACGGGTCCAGCTGCCGAACTGGAGCTAGTTACGTTCGGAAAGTCATTCTCGGGTTCAGCCACCCTACGGCATTACGAAGAGAATTGTTTCCGCGCCCTCATCACAACTTGCCTCCCTTCAGGGGTCCCCTGGTGCCCGTTACATTCTCTCGCCATCACGTCTGCCTGCATAACCCCCCCCCCCCCCCCCCAAAGAACAAGTTCTACACAGGGACTACTCATATTCCACAAAAAAACCTCCAAGACCAGCCATACAAAGTACCAATAGACTGCAACATGTTCTCGTTGTTTATTCGTTCGTCACTTTTCGTAATGTAATTACGAGCCAAAGCGTCGCAATTTCGGGCCAGCCATTTACAAAATCAGCACCTCTCAAAAGCAAAACAGTAGCGGTTAGTTAAAAATACACCTCCTTACCCTCTGTTAATCTTATGGTGTTTCCATTCTTTCTGCCCCACGTTATTTCTCGAACTCCTCAAAACTGCATTAAAATCGGCTCATTATCCTACTTATAATCAGCGCTAGCCTCTCAAAATGGTCCACGTTCGGCTGTTCACGAAATAATGTTACAAATTTTGCGAGATGATTTCTTGCAAAGAAAAACAAAAGTGAAGTTATATAATGCAAATTTTGGCTGACGCAAATCTTAAAGAGAGAAATTCGCGATCGAAAATTTACATTCAAAATAGGTTAAAATAACCGAAAGTAATGTGAAATAAACAATGAACATCCGGGTGCGGTTTAATAATAAGTTCTGAAATCTGTGAAAAAAATTATTCCTAATACTTTTCATCTTCAGTAGATTATGAGGTTCGTTAAGCTTTTTTTTTCCCCAGTATTTTTTACCATTGCTTTCCTTGCAATGGGGATGGTACCAAAAAATACAATTTAATATTT
The DNA here is from genome assembly GCA_003012365.1 of Medauroidea extradentata. NCBI lineage: Eukaryota > Metazoa > Arthropoda > Insecta > Phasmatodea > Phasmatidae > Medauroidea > Medauroidea extradentata. The sequence continues at coordinate 22,015 of PNEQ01066380.1, read as the reverse complement.
ACATAATTCTTCCGTAATACTGTCGCACTGAATGCAACCACGTTAAGTAATAATTCCGTGCGTATTTTAATTTTCAAATTATTAAGCTTTAAAAATGCCACATTTTCAAATGCCGCCGTAAGCAATTGGACAATTGTTTTCCATTGTCGCCCGCCTGCCAGGCATTATAGCAGGTTGTGTAATTTTACACCGACTAAAAAATTTAATGAACCCAGTTACTTAAATGCTAACTCGTAAAATATGCTTGTTGCCAATGCATGCATCATTGCAGTTAAATATTTTCTTAGTTAATAACGAAGATTTTACTGATGAGTTGAGAGGAGTGAAGACAGCAAGATAGCTCTCGCACACTGTGACGTTTTAGTGGTAGCTTTTAGTTAATGTCAGTTTAATTCAAATTCCGGAGTGATAACTTACTAAGAATTTATTTTATTGTGCCAAATCCGCTCTAGAATAATACATTTTGTTTTAAAGTCAACCGTATGAAGGTCGCATGCGTTCGTAACTGGTAAACTTCTCTGTTTTTTTTCGTCTCATCGTTGTGTCGTATTTTTGTAGTCCACATATTTTATCTGCTTGTTCTTTGCCAAAACAGACCTCAGAACTGTGTTGTTCGCTTTGTTGGTGTATGTTCTTTCATTTCTTATTTCTCTTATTCGGCTGTCCTTGTTTTTAATTGACCCGATTCTATTGACAGAAATTCATGACTTTTTATGTTGTGCATGTATCATGTTAACTCATGCTTTTATATTTTCCTATTTTTATAATTTTTATTTCAAAGACACCTGCATCGCAATTGAATATTTCCAAAAAAAAAAAAAAAAACTACATCCAGCCATGCAAATATAATTTAGAAGTTAAGACAAACATTAACAGTAATTACATACATGATGTATACCGTATATTAAATGTGGTTTTCTAAACGACCTATTGCAACTCGAAGACGAAAAAATATTCCAAGTATTAACAGCCGATAAGTATTCATGTAACGAATAATTTATTCCTAAGTTATTATTTCGTATCCAATAGTTTACAAATGCTTCTATAGAAATCTTGAAAACAAATTTTTACTTGGAGGTGTATGGAAAGGTCGAGCGGACGCCCGGGATACTCAATCGTCAATAAAATCTCAACTACTCATCAAAATTAGGGCGTTTTTTTTTTTGCCGAGTAGATAATTATCAGCGGACGTTTATTTATATAGCACTATGCGATAGTATGCTTTACTTTCGAGTAAAAAATGAAAAACTGTTTTTAGAAAAATTAGGGCTTGAAACCACAAAACCTACAAAAATGGAAAACTGTCAGGTTTGTAATTTTTAATATGCTATTATCTAGGCATCTATACTAACCAAATTAAAATAATACTCGCGTTTTCATTTGGAAATAATTTTAACATCCGTAAACCTCTTGCGCAACGAGTCAACTCCAGCTACACGAATATTAAAATGCGGGAAAAATTGATAAGGTGGTGTTGCCGAGTGGTTTTTGAGAATGCCAACACTTCCTTTCTCTACAAGGTATAAAAAAGTCAGTGGTGGCATATATGTAGGTACGAAATCTAATGAGATTTGGTGAGGACGAGTATGGAGCAATGGAGGAATACACGGACGGAGAAAACGGTGAAATGAAATAGAAGGATTAGGCCCTACAACTTTCTATTAATAGGACTACGTTCTTACCGACATATTTTTGTGACACATTTAAAGCTACCCTCGTCAAGATTATAAAAGTTTATGACATAGGCTTACGTCTTTACGGAAACAGATAGAAATTCCTTAATCAAGTGCGGTATTGGTTTACCTAAATTAGTGTTTAAAAATTTACTTAAATATATTAACATGCTTAACTATTACAAGGCGTCTAATACCGGAGAAATCCTTGCTAGCTCTGATGACTGTACTTTTGATAGGCTACTGAATATTCGAAATGGTAGGTTTAGTGTAATTGGTGATTTGTCGATATTCGATGTCACCCTATTCTGGTATCATGAAGCTTGAGAAAAAAACATCTACTTCAACTCTCACCAAACAAATTTATCCGTATCAGTTGCTGATATTCAGTTATACACCTGTCCAAAATAAATTGAAACAATTAAGAGGTGAAACAACACGAATACACAATACCCGATGATTTACCAATGCGACCCAGAAAAATCCACATTTATCGACTCACGCAACCAATTTCTTGCAGTATCCACGAAATGGACCTTTCATAGGACCTATGGAATCCTGAAAAAGAATCCTTTCTGCAATCATGTTGTTTACAGCCACATTTTGAGGAAAATAACTGTAAAAGTCCGACATTCATTACTGAGCTGCACATTTAACAAGACAGAGTTGTTCGGTATTAGCCTCAAGCATATTTTACGTAAGTGAACGCCCTAGATTAGTGAACAAAGTGTGGAGCGGAGACAGCTCCGGTACTGCCATGTCCATGCTGTAGGGTGAAGGGGAGAGGGCCACGGACAGAACACTTGTGTCTCAGGAAGACGTGGGAGGTAGTCAATGGCGTGCGCCTGCACCACACTGGGACTCTGCTGGCTGGTCAATTACGTTGTTAGCTGGAGACTTACCGCGCTGATTGAGCTTATCTCGGTCTTTCGTCCACGAGTTATCCTACACACATGTTCTGTGATCTGATGCTGAAAGGTGGATGACGTCAAGCGCTCAAGGGAGATACTGCTAGGCGCATGAAAGGAAAATGTCATAAAATTAATACACCACTACATTAGAAAGAACGCACCCCATCTGCAATATGAGTACAATCAGACCGATGATTATTACAGTAGAAGTAGGGCTCTTTCTAGGTACTTTGTCGCTAGCAAGGTATACTATCGCCTACCACATTTTCTCTTCGTCCATTTATGGATGTTAGCGATCACAAGATGTACCGTTTCATGAACCTAAAAAGTAGTAGTTGGCCTGCACTTGGTAATCCTGTCCACTGCTTTATGTTATCCACCGCAGAATATGTTTATCTGCATGAAAAAAAAAAAAAAAAAGGCAAAATCGCGGTCCTTGGGCATGGGAGTAACAGGGTGGGTAAACTGGGCTGACATGTATGCAGGACTTAGCACTTCTCCGTGACAAGATGTGCAGAATCAGGGAGCTCCGGCTCCGCGGAGAGCCAGCTGTGAGTGGTATGAGGAGAGAGGTGGACTAGCGCGCCAGCTCATCGACATTCAACAGCCCGCACTTGCCGGACTGGCTACTTACTGTGCGCCGACGTCCACCAGCCAGGCCCGTTACTTTGCCCGGGAAGGACACTCTCTGGACACCTAGCCGCCGCCACACCATGCATGCGAGTTTAGTCAACACAATTACAAACATTAGTATTAAGACAATGTCTTTGAAAGGTTCTTGCAGTGGGGATAAATGATTTAGCGGAATATTGTAGGCATACGTCGTTGCAGAAAAACAAACACATGTAAACACTATAACAAAAATAAATAAATAATCCAAAAGGAACTAAGCCAAGTCACAGGAAATACAAATAAATGTATAAGTAAAGCTCAAAACAAATAAAGTGGCACAGCAAAACACAGGTCACCGAAATTAAAACGGCACAGGCAATTGTCTTCGTTGTCTGTCTTAATTCCGGTGTCCTGAGTTTCCCTGTATGGTGCGATTCTAATTTTTCACTAAACTATATAATGTTAACATATTTATCTCCGCGTGTTAATTATCACTCATACAGACACTAACTACATTTTAACCAACACAAGATGTTACGCTTAAACAATGATGCCTCTTTCTGACAAAATATTCAATCACACAAGCCTACGGCAAAAATATTATCAATGCCTTGTTTCGAATGATACTTTTAGTATTCAAATAGCCGCACGACCTGATTAAGTAATCTAAAATGATGTCTCAGTAGATAAAAATTCGGATTTCAGACATGTTAACTTCTGAAACCCAAATTTTATTTCATGAAACATCCCCCATAAATACTAACACTAAAAATATTTTTAAAAAATAGGTAATTTTCGTATAAATAATATTTTGAAAACATAAATTGATGTTTAATACTGAGAATATTTTATTTACGCGTCGTCATCGTGTATCGTAATTATCAATTACAGTATATACCATTTTTCTTCAGGTTTGTTACCATTGTCTTGTCAAATATCCATACAGCCATAACAGCAATTCAATCGAAATATTTTAGCAACGAATAATTACGTAAGCCAACACACATGACACCCACAAAGAAATATGCCAGTAGAACTATCAAAACCGTATTGTCATGAACTAAAATATAAATAATATTTTTAACATTTTTGCATTATGGTACAACGCTTCCGAAATACCATATAATAAATAGTTTAGTTTGTTGTCACCCACTACAAGATTTTTTACATTTTTCTCGAACAGTTTTTTCTTCTACCATTTAAAATTAATTAATAATATTGGAAATAAGATTGTCCATAATGTTCGAAATGATAAGCACTAGATTACATACATAGGCATAGAGTAGGATTTTATTATATGTTTACGTGTTATCTGCCATTAACCTTCAATTTTATAACGGCGTCTACATTTATTTATTAATGCACCATACACTCCGACACGAGGTTATAGAGAATGCTTCACACTGAGACACTAATTTAAAAAAACTTAAAAATTAATTTGTATTCGCCGTATCAGGCATATAAATGCTAAAATTGAAAATTGGACACGCACTCGAATATACTGAACTTCTAACAATAAATTACCTTCTCAGACAACCTCGACACACAAACGGCATTGCTAAGCAGCATGCATGACCACACACCACGTCGTACAAGCGACTCTCGCAAGTCGCAATCACACGTTCAATATCGGAGGACGCGATTTCCTTATTTTCAAACACTCCTGCAAAAAAAAACCACGCCGTTCACTACACTACTATAAATCACGAAACACGCGTATATCGTCACGACACAAATGTAAATTATTTTCTCCGATCACGTAACTCGAGCTAGTGTTTGCGAGACCCTTTACTCTAGTTTAAAACGTACGGCAGATCAAATGGGTGAAGAGATTTTGGCGGGTGAGGTGTGAAATGAGGTATGGAGCAACGCCGGAATGAAGGTACGGGGAAAACGTGAGATCCCCGAGAAAACTCGCCGACCGGCGATATCGTCCGGCACGATTCCCACATGCGAAACGCGTAATAGTCTTCTGGACTACGCATGAATGCACCGATCTTCTGTAGACTGAAATGATTCTAGGCAAAACAAATTCAACTTACCATATATTTGTACTATTTTTGATTACGATGCCTACGAAATAATTACTGAAATAGCTGTCGGTGCGGAGTTGAAAAGAAAAACCACTTCGAGCCGAAGGAAATATTGATGCTTGTTGGCGCCCTTTGCTATGTCAAGGAGACGTCTCGCACACTGCTACGACGTGAATTATACATCAGGTACCTGCGCCCCCTCCAATAAAACCCTCACGAGCAATCAAGTCCCTGATATCTGATTGCGAGATTACAAAGCAATCAAGCTAACCACCATTCCCCTGGCTGCGGAGGGGTGGAAGACCTACCAGTGTGCTGGTCGTACCAACAAGGGTTTCCGAACGCGTCAGTCGGATAAGGATCGCCTTCTTACACCATCTATTTATATTGGGATTTGCCTTTGTGTTCTCGCGGTTCTACGTATGCAAATATTCTTTTTTACGTAGACAGCACATACAAAAATTTGCTTCAAAGCCAAGCGGCCACAGTAAATTCATCGAAACACGCACAGGATGTCTTTAATTACTTTATACCCAACGCTGCAACAAACAAATTAATTACGCACCTCCCAAGCGATTTGATAACCGCGATATTTACATATCCAATCCTGTAGTTCGTTGGCTACGCTGAAAAATCCATACCAGCATTAACATTATTTCGTGGTTTAATCTAAAATAAAAATCCAAACAAATGTTTCGTGGTTTCATCTAAAAAAAAAAAAAAAAAAAAAAAAAAAAAACACAAGTTTACTTTGCGGAGAAAATTTGCTAGGACGTGTGACAAGAAGGAAAAAAAGTCGGAAGATATAAATTATAAAATTGCTATTTCCTATTAACACAAGTAACTTACGCGGTATGGAAAGGTACGACGTCGAGCGGACAGCTGGAATACTCAATCGTCAATAAAATCTCAACTGCTCAACAACATTCGATAAGATTTTTTTTGCCAAGTAGATATTTTATCAGCGGACGTTTATTTATCTAACAAAATGCGTTAGTATGTTTTACTTTCAAGTAAAAAATTGAAAGCTGTTTTTTTTAATTATGGACTAGAAACCATAAAAACTACAAAAATTATAAACTGACATTTTTATATTTTTTAATATAATATCTAGGCCTCTATAATTACCGAATTTCAAAAATACTCCAGTTGTCATTTGAAAATAATTTTAACTTCAGTAAACCTCTCACGCACAGATTTTCGGACAGTAAAACTATTTTCAAATGAAAACTGGAATATTTTTGAAATACGGTAATTATAGAGGCCTAGATATTATATTAAAAATTATAAAAATGTCAGTTTATCATTTTTGTAGTTTTTATGGTTTCGAGTCCATAATTTTAAAAAAAAGAAAAGCTTTTATTTTTTTTACTTGAAAGCAAAGCATACTACCGCATTGTGTTAGATAAGTAAACGTCCGCTGATAAAATATCTACTTGGCAAAAAAAAAATCTCATCGAATTTTGTTAAGTAGTTATGATTTCATTGACGATTGAGTATTCCAGCTGTCCGCTCGACATGTTACCTTTCCATACATCTTAATTTTTTGTAATGGTTGAGCAGCGAAGGCCAAAAATATTTCGAAGCGTTAACTTAAAATGAGCGAGTTGCTTTCAATAATACGTTAGTTACTGGCATGCACTGCACTTCACAATATTAAAACTAAATTAAAATAAGTTTCTTGCAGATTACGTTCCTAAGAAATTCTTGTTTCAAGCAGATTACAGTCTTCAGTAACCACTGAACTAAATTTTCTAGTACAAACGTTTCCAGTACGTATAGTGCCAAGAATGGCATCGAAGACAGATAATGAGAACGTGTGCAAGGCTTCTGGCGGCCTGCCAGTAAGTACATTCTCGTATATTTTGTTTTATTTTTACTGGGCTGTACGTTTTAGTGGGGTCATTAGAGGCTGTTAGATACAACATTTAAAGGAGGTCAGGAACTAGGAAAGGAGCTGGCCATGGCTAAGGTTAATTATACTGCAGGTTAGAAAGAAACTGTGATTTCTTAAGGGAGAGTTCGGCACAGGGAAAGTTTCTGCCGACAGTTTCGCTGCTATCGCTAAGGGACCAGAAAAATACGAAATTGTAGTAAAATTAAAAAGGCTTGGAAATGACAGCGATCATTTAACTTTATCTTAAAGTAAAAATAAACCGATTTTCGCGTTTTAAATTATCAACTTTATTTAACTTAAAATTCAGGAAAGATCTGTGATTGGTCAGTTAACACCCATGACCGATACCAGCGCTCAACCGGCAGAAATATTCCCTGTGCCAAACTTTCAAAATTAACCTTTCTAACCAGTAGTATATAACCTTAGCCATGGCCTATGTTAAGGAACCATACCAGCATTCTTCTGGAGTGATTTCAGGGAACCATGCCAAACCGAAATCAGGATGGCTGGAGCCGGGGGAATCGAACCCGGGACCTTGAGAATGTAAGTCCATGCTAGTTTGGCGCCACCTCTCTCAGTATATTCTAGTATAAATCCAGTAACTTTGAAAGATATTTGGACAGTTACTGATAACATTATGTGAGGCCCGTCATACTGCTAGACAATAACTTATAATTTACTATACAAACGGAGGAGCAAACATCTCGTGTTTATTTTCGAACCAAACACGTCAACTGGAAATGCATCAAAGAACCAACACATTTCAATGAAGTTATGCAAAATAACACATCGGGCTGTTTGTTCTTGGAGGGTCTACTAGAGGTAAGAGGGTCGGAGACCTCCTCCACAATCAACACCAGCACGTGGGCGACCACATTCCGCGGACAGACGTCAGTCGCGACTGCAGCTGGCGTTTCTTCCCTAGGCACTCACGTCTCGCTTCATTCACCATGTAATACACTGGCGGCTGATCCACTCATCTCTAGTACACCACGTGCTGTGCTATCTAACTAAACTCGGCACATCACTCACGACATCATAGAGTGCGTTTATAGTAACATTTCAACCTACAGTGGACTGAAGTAGGGGTGGAGCGAGATAATCCAGTCCAGTCGGTGAGTTGAACTAAGACGGAACAGTCGTCACACCGCATCGTTTGTTCGGTTATGTAAGATGATATAAACGTTCTGCGGTCATGGGCTCTAGTTGCCAAATAAGTGTGTATACATAACTTATATATAATATATATATATAACTTACATATATAGAACTTATAACTTATATATATATATACTACACACATATAGTATATATAACTTGTGTGTATATATATATATATAGTATGTCCCATAAGTCTGGTCTCATAGGGGAAATATGTATGACGGCAGTGTGTTCACCTCCACATGCCATTACGACAGAAAAAAAATAATTTATGGCCACGATCAGCTTTTCACAGGCTGAATGTGACTTGTCCTATGAGACCGGACTTGTGGGACATCCTGTATACGTAGCATATATGATATACACACAACATTCACTTTAAAAAATTAAAATTTTGCGAGCTGCATATTCAATTATAAGGTTTAAAACCTGTTCAAATAGTATAATTTTACACCGCTCATATAGCTTGTGGTACCAGCTCAAATATGGTATACGTATGGACCCCCTCCACACCCTAAGTCCCACAGGATAGTCTAGATCAGGCATGTCAAACACGCGGGCCGCAGTTTGCAGCCAGAATACTAGCCATGTTTGGATCTACTGATCTCTGTGAACAGTTATTTTCACTTATGAAGGCAAACAAAACTTCTCATCGATCAAGACTGACAACACAACATTTATCCTCCAGCCTCAAAATAGCATCATCACAAAATCTGGTGCCAGACATTGAAACCCTGGTTTCTAAAAAAAGGCATCAAATCTCAAGTAAACAGTAGGTAAGTGTCTACTTTGCCCTTCCCTCCACCAAACAATTCCTTCCACATAAAAATTTATTTTATTATAGGTACATTATCTAGGAATAATAATAATAATAATAATGTAACTATAATGTTTATTGTATCGTGATGTGTGCAATTTCAATATTTTATTATACGCACATAGCCAGTCATGAAACAACTATAACAATGTAAATGTAATGTTTATTGTATCATCTTGTGTGCAGTTTCAATACTTTTTTCAAATAATGTTAAGTTTTGTAATATTCAAATTCAGTAAAAGTATAAAAACTATATTTTTCTCTGTGGCCCTTGGACGTAAATTTTTCAGTCGAATTGACTCTCTGCAAACATTGAGTTTGACACTCCTGGTCTAGATCCCCCCTACTTTTTTTTTTTTTTTTTCGGGTAACGGCTGACCTACCTTCTCACATCTATGGCTAGCTTGGGATGCGAACTTGGAACTTCATGACCTGAGGCGCGATTCTGTTTCATTTGTGTTTTACAGAGTGTTTTTGTGACATGACTTACACTAAGTTTCTTTTAAAATAAAAGACGGCTGAAATACGGGCAGGACGTCGGTAAGAACTTATCGCTTGCTGAAACAACACTCTCGAGGACCCCTCTGAACAACATAGCTTCCTGCTTGCAATAGGTAGACTTTAGAAAGTGAATGTTATACGCTGGCGTCACGTTTTCTGATTCCCAACAAATGACTGTGAGCGGAAACAAGAGACAAGCTACAAACCAACCAGCATGCCACTTCATACTGGTGGTTTGCGTGCAGTTGCTTCATCTGTGACACACGAGACATGCCTATTGCCTACTTGGTACATCCTACCTTCAGTCACCACTGATTTTTATATTCAGCTATTTCAATTTGAGCTTACATATATTACATGTATATTATACAGTGCTTTGTGCACGGTTCAAAATTTCGTAAGGCGTTCTAACCTTTACTCGCAGACACAACTATAGATTTTTGAAATCACTTACCACTAAAAGTGTCGACGAATAAAACCGCGCAAACATTGTCTACGAACAAGCTGCAAGCCTCTTTCATAACTAATGACATGTCCTCAGTTTTTACATTTATCTACAGGAAAGTAAAACTTACACCGAATATTTACAAATTCTTCTAGAAGCACAGAAATTAAGGCGGCCGCCTACCCCACGCTTCAAATGCGTTGAAGTGTGTTTTTAAAAAGGTTTTTCTTCTACGAAAATATTCCACGTGCGCCCATTGTGCCAACGTAAAAATTAAAATAAACTTCAGACAAGGTCGGAACCTCATTGTTAAGACACCACGATCGTTAAAAACACTGTTTCTAAGCCCTCCAACATGGCTAAAAACGGATGTATGTGAAACTCAGATTGCAACCTGCACTGAACTTAGTAGCAGACTTTCCACCAATAAAATATTATGGTCACCGATTAATGTCCCACAGTAAAAACTGTTCGGCGGGAAGTTGGCACGCTAGTTCAGTTCATAGACGCACCGTTATAAGAAAAATATGAAAGCTAAAATTGTTTTGTAAGATGAAACTGTACTCACAAGTATCGTCTACAAATCTAACACTATTTCATGTAAATATAAAATTATGACTTGATCGCACTTGAACACCCTAAGACTGGCGCATGGACGGCGTCGCAAAGTGTCACGCGTATTCGTTTTTCCACGAAACCGCTTAACTAACCTATTCATATTTTGTTTCTCTACGAAAAAAACACACGTGAAACTATGCTTCTGTGTTTTCAAAAATTCAGCACGCATGTTAGAAACATGATTTTCGGGTCTCTCAAAATGGCTAAAAACGGTTTTTTTTAGACAGCTGTAACTCCGAAAATATTACCTGAATTCGTAAAGTGCACGGCGAGATGGATGCGTTGGTTATAATACTATTCTGAAATAAAATGTCACCTTAAATTCCCGTAGGAAAAATACAAGAAGGAAAACCTTGCACGACAGTTCGGCTTGCTGTGAATAGAGGCGATATGCTTCTCGCCAAGCGTGGGACACTGGCTCTTATCGCTATGCTGTTCCCAAGCGTCAAAGGGCGGGCGTTGTGAAAGTGTGCATAAACTTCTAATATCGTGACAAACGCAGTTGCAGCTAACTACCTACTAGTTAGGGCAGATAACCAAGGCGGCCGCTCTGCAAGACCCCACAAGCAGTTTAACAAATGTTTCCCGTGCATCAATGCCCTTCCAAGGAGAAAACCGTCGCTTCAGTGGTCCAGCAGCTGTGCACGAGCGAGGCGCTGAGATGGAGACGTCATGACAGCCCGCCAACTACAGCCCGGCAAGCCCAGCACGTAGACGGGAAATCGTTATTCCAAGCAGCATCCAAGACAAACACACAAAGAGTGAAAACAGACGTGTGTCTGTCTGCGGTTCTGCGAGAAAACTAAACAAACAACGGGAATTTTAAAAAAAGGATGGCAACAAAAATGTTCTTCTTGCCAGTTTCGTCCATCCTTGGCCCGCTTCAACTTAATAACACCGGAGAAAAAATTATTTTACACTAAGAATAAACAAAAAAAATCACAGTGAATAAAGACATTGCAGGATACAATGACATGCTCATAAAATTAAAGAATAAACATTATTTGTATTTTTTAAAAAAATTATTGAACTTTTTAAATTTTTATTTTCAGTTTCAGCAATTTTTTTAAAATTCAAATAATATTTATTCTTTAATTTCATGAGCATGTCATTGTAGCCTGCAATGTCTTTATCCACTGTGATTTTTTTGAGTTTGGCATATCAGTTGGTTTTAGTGTAGTCATTAAAACGGAAACATGCAAAAATATGACTTTAACAAGCCATTACGCATGATAGATAAAAAAATTTCACAAGAGCCAAATTTAGTCACATTTTGTGTCTTAAATAAGAAAAAAAAATATCTGGTACAAATAAAAAATTAAAAAATGGTGATGAAAATTGTGGTATACCGCGCCCTTGCTTAATCTTCTACATTTGTACCTTTCAGTTGGGGACAAGGAAGGGTCCAACACTACCCTGCCTCCCTCATCACCATAAATCTCGCTACGCTTCTTCCATTCATATATAAGAATTTCGAAACAACACATTTGAAATCCAATGGTATACTCTACTCTCATTTTGACATAATATCAGACACAACTTATGTTACTAAAATGAACCTGAGATGTAAATTTCATCATACAAATACACAATGTTTTCCCATTGTATCACACAACTCATAATCTCTAAGTTACATACAAAAAAACCTGACCAACAGATCAAAGTACAGGAAGTACTACCTAAACCACTTGACCTAAAAATGTAAAAGTACGATGGTGAATTCCCCTCAGAGTGTAGGTGAGTAAGTACTACGGATCTTGTGAAGCTGGCCCCTAAAGGGGTGAAAACGGGTCAAATGTGGTGTCATAAATAATCACTATAGTTTGAACCAAACTGCTATTGTCACAAATTTTAATTCACAGACACTCATATAAATGCATATTAAGCAATTTCTGGATTTTTTAAATTTCATACGGGAGCATAAAGGCAGGAAACATGTTTTCCATTAATCATTAGACATCTAATAAACTCTTTGAAATATAAAAGTTGATTTTCGCTGCAAAATGATGACAAATGTACTCAAAAAGTAATTTAAGGATTTTTTGAAAGTCAACCACTAATGAATAAAAGAGGGGGGGATGTATTTTTCATGAAATATCTATACAGATCAAACCCAATGATTATGGACAGGAAAATTTTGCAAATTAAATTACTTGCATGTTATATCCACTCTTCTATGCATACTCAAGCCCCATATATGCATTCATTGCCTGCTGTTCCAGTGACAGTGGCAAATTGCTGGGCTGGAGTATACACAGAACAATGTAAACATGCAGGTCATTGAATTTGAGAAATATTCCTGTCCCTACCACAGAGCTATCATTGTAATTTTCACTTCAATTGGATACTTATACAAATGTCCAAGATGCAATTTTAACACTTTTCAAAATTTGTTATAGAAATGATTAAGATGAAATTTTAAATTTTTTTTTCAAAATTAGATCTTTTAATGTGTACAAACACGTAAACGTGTTTTCAATTATTCCTCCAATGCTATTGAACTAGTCACGATGTCTAAATGCTCGTTACTTCAGAATGTATTCATCAAGAACACAACCATATTTACAAAATCTTAGCTACTTATTTGAAATTAAACTTGGTTGGTGGTACAAAGTTGTCCTGCCTGGTACTTTAACCCTTAATATCTATTGAACATGCTGAGTTGTCTATAATATGAATTAGTTTCATCAGACTGGCACTGATGCAAAAGTCATTTCAGGGTTTTTAAAAATTTACAAACTTTCAAGGGGAAAAAGAGGAAAATGTATTTTTCAAAAAGTCCTCAATATCTCCTTAATCCGCACAAGTACAAAACAAAAGCCGAATGAATATTGTGGTGCTTCAGGCATCAAAAGACAGCATGCATAAGCATTCTGATGCTATGGCATTTCTCCCACATACAGAAAAATCTAATAATGAGGGGGCGAAACATAATGTATAAACTGTTCAAAGCAGACGAAAGAAAGAGCAAGAATGACTACTGGCATGGGAAATAATTAATATGGAGTTACTCTTTGCGATCCTTTCAGTAGCCTATGCAATATATGTTAAATATTGTAGAACTACTATTGTGAACAAATTACAAAAAAGAAAGAAAAAAGTATGTCTACAAAACAAAACATTCCATTTTTCACAAAAAAAAATGTGGCCGTGGCAATTTATACATACAATATGTCCACTTTTATTTAGTAGATAGGCTGTAGTAAAAATAGTAATAAAAGCAAATGACTTAACACATAAAACAAATTGACGCCTGTACAGGCAGTTCGGGATAAATTGAGCATTCAAAATAGCCCTGCTGAAGTTCTATTTTCAATCAATTCGTATCTTTCCGCGCGTAACGGCTGACGGGAAATATCTAACCTCTCTGGACACATCACTTAATGCTTGTGCGTGTAAAATAAATTGTGCAGTCAGTATGAATTGATACAGGTTAATAAAAAAAGTTTATTAATTATATATATAATACAAATACATCAATTTAGGTTGATTTTGTTTCTGTATTATTGTATTTAAATAGGAAAACACCCGGAACTATATTGCGTAAATTCGCTACCAACCATACAAGCAGTAAGGAAACTATAGCTAATGTTGAATTATATGCAATAACGGCTAGTTATATTTTTCAGAGGTTAAATTTTTAGTGCTCACTTTATCCCGAATGACCTATATCAATGTTACAAACAAAGTAATAGGAATGATGAACGGACCTTAATGACAATGTTGATGAGACAAATGCAAGCAACATTGCAAGTAACATTTATTAGGCCTACCAACATTGTTTTGATGTAGACTGCCCTAGAATGGACCAGAATAATATTACATACAGTGTTGGTAACAAAGATATTAAGATAATGGGTCTCAAAAATTCATAACTTTTGTTGATAGCAAATGTGTTCAAAACACGTCAGTAACAAATGTTATTAATATTTCTTTGGAAATATTAACAAAGTTGATAACTTAACAGAATGTTGGCAACAATGTTGAAAACATGATGGTACCAACAATTTTCAAGCATTTATATACGTTAACATTTGTAAATAACTTTCTTGAAAACCTGTGTTATTAGCAATGTTATCTATCACTGGTGTAAACTAAGTTTAACTGAAATTACTAAACAATAAAACGAATAAGTACATAAATAAAAAACCAAGTTCGGTTGCGCATTAAATTTGGGACAAACTGATTTTGCACTACTCTAAATGTTCTAATTAATATTCTTTTAAACTTGTTATGCACATGCTGAAAAGAAAACCCTAGGTAAGTAATATATATAATGGCATAGTCACATAAAATTAAATAGATTACCCAATTTTGGATGTCTGGTATATCATTGACTAACGTAATTAATTTCTGTAAAATATTGGATTTATAAATTTTGTAATATTTATTTCAGCTTTGAGTATACTAATAATAATGGTGTCTGCATTAGACAGAATAATATTTAGTCATAAGAAATGAAAGACATTTTTAAACTTGAGTGTAAAGACTTAAAGAGGGCGTGGTACATAATTCAACGCTAAAAGCATTAGGCCTAATCTATAACTGCAGTTTTCTTGAAGCCAATTTGAGAAACTTACACAATGGCAATCCTAGACAACAGTTTTAGCCAACATTTTAAACAAAACTGTTTCCAGTGTTACGAACTTCTGAGGCACAATCTCTGACGCCGGAACCTCGTGCATTTAACTGCGGCGCAAGAGATCACGTGCAACGAATTAGTAATTGTGGATAAATATTTACTCATAAAGTTGGTAAATACCAATATCTAGGATTGTCATTGAGTATTTTATCCATATTGGCTTCGAAAAAAGCACAGAAATCAATTTATGTTTTCAGAGTTTATTTATCTACCATGCACTCTTAAATTAATGGTGTCAGATGTAAAAAATTCAAAAAAATGCTAGCATAATGTAGCTTAAAGTAAAATTACTTTACTAATAACATTAAAGAAACTTAGCATTTACGACAACATATAAGTAGTACAATAAAACTAGTACAATGTCAATAGTAATGAACTCAAATTTTAAGCCATAATATATAGAAACTGATTGACTAATCAAACTGCAGCCCAAATCGTTGGACCTATAAGTGTGAAATTTTTTGTATGGGTTCCCTTTAGGTCGTAGGCAAGCACTACGAAGGGATTATTCTAAACTCTTCCCCTAAGTGGGCGAAAAGGGGTGAAATGTGTTTTCTAAGATTCATCTGCATAGCTTGAACCCGACGGCCTATCGCCGTGACTTTTACTTCAATGAATTAGGCTAATCATTAAAATGCATTCTAGCCAATTTGAGGGCTTTTCGAAATTCTATCTTTAAGGGGATGAAAAGCCCTGAAATGTGTTTTCGATTCACTTTCAAGATCTGTTTAACCCTTTGGGATACAGAGTTGCTTTTTGCTTCATTCGAAATTATGTTTATGTAAATACCCAAAAAGTATTTTTAGGATTTTTTGAAATTTAACTTACAAAGAGAAAAAAAGGGGGAATTTTATTCATTGTCTGCACAGCTCGAACCCATTGGGCTATCATAGTGATATTTTACTTCAATTGTATATTCAGACAAATGTATAAAAAAGTCAAGACATTCAGAAATTCTTTAATTAAGGGAGAGAAAAGACTTGAAATGTGTTTTCAATTATTCTTCCATAGCTAGCCTATTGAACCAGTCGAGATATTGAAGTGCTGCTTGTTTCAGAATGATATTTACATAACGCTCTAACATACTATTTCAGGATGTTGTCCAAATTAGACTAAAAAAAAGTAAAATATGATCAATATATATCAATCCCACTAAACTTTTAGATACTAACGTGATTTTGCTTAGATTAATGTTTAGGCTACTTAACTTAAATACCTGAAATGCAGTTTTATTATTTTTAAATTTGATACCTAAGGATGTGAAAAATAATGAAACGGGGTGAAAGATGTTTTTAATTAATCACATGTCTCAAAACCAGTAGGCCTATGTTACTATCACATGTTTCCCCTTAAATGTGATGTCCACTAAATTGCACTAATCATCTACAAAGTTTTTCCCCCCCTCGAAATTTGAACCCTAAGGGGGTGAAAAGGCATGAAATGTGTTTTAGATAAATCCATGAGTGCTATTGAACCTGTCGAGAGATACAGAGTTGCTATTGGCTTTATGATTATGAATAGGTATGTAAATGCCTTAAGCAGATTTCAGAACGTTTCAAATTAAATCCAAACTCTTAAGGCTGCGACGGAATGAAATGTGTTTCTGGCTTGACACAACTGGTTATCACAGTGATTTTCAGTTGGATACTTATACAAATGTTTAACATGTGATGGTACGATTTTGCAAAATTTGATGAGTAAAAAGGTAAAAAGCATAACATTTGTTTTCATCCACCCCATGCTATACAAGTTGAGATATTGAGATATTTTTCTTTAGAATGAAGATGAAAAATAATTATCTTGGTTTTTATACTCGTAAAACAACTCTCAAATACCCTAGCGGAAACACAGTCTTTGTAAACCTTTCAAAGCAGACAACCTGAAACAGCAAGTACGGCCGTAGAGAAGTAATTTATACGGAAGTTAACATTCCGCAATTATATTGTTACATACGGTTGTACAACTCTATGTACCCAGTGATCGAAATATGTATTTATTTTTAATGAACTTCCGACTATACATATTGAGGGCACCGTCATCAATGGTCATGCTCGAGGTAAAGTATACCAAGTATACTTCTTATACCAGGTGAATATTCTCTCATATTCATCTGTTCTGCAATAACTATAAGTAAGGCCCAGGACAGCTATAGCTACTTTGCCTGCTGCAGAGTAAGCCTAACCTGCAGATTGGTTATCATAACACTTAATGGCTCAGCTACTAATCAACTAAGCTTATATCAATAAAATTATTGTTCGTTTGTTCATCTTCTATGCAGTTCTATACCAATCAACCAATTGTGAAAAATTTTTTGTAAGTTCTGTAAGCACCCACGGCAGAACAAGATACCTACAAAATTTTTAAACTATTATCCTTTTCAAAATGTTTCTAAATCTTATATCAATGACCCTCAAAATAATTTTCCCCATTTCACACTTAAGAAATATTATCACATTACATTAAAAACCTAGAAATGAAGTTTCAGGTACCAGCTAGTTCACAAATTCCTACATCTTTGCATATTCTGACTTACTTTCCTAAAACTTACCATCTGAACATTCTGACAAATTTCAGTAACAGATTCTCTTAATTGTTTTACTTAAAACTTCAATTTTCTGGTTTCATTTGTTGGGGAAGGAAATACTTAAAAGTCAAGCAAGTCACCTCACAGCATGTTGCTTTTTTCATGGAGATTATGGTAGGCCTACTGGTAAATTATGGTGAACCTTTTAGTAGCATTTTTAATGGGTGTCTCATCTGAAATGTCATTGAAGGGACAGGTTTACCATTGTTTTCTTGAAATATTACAAATAACTTACACTTTTTTTGCTACAATACTTATCATTTCACTTTTCTGAAACAATTAAGTGGTGTCGGATGTAAAATTATTACATCCTAGACCAATAAAAAAAGTTAGGCTAACCATAACAATTTTTTACTAGGCCTACACACATGTAATCTATTAAAAGTATTAAATACCAGTAGAATTCTACTTTGTAGGCCTACCTGGAACATTGTAACAATAGCAGTAATCTTTTTGACTGTACAAAACTGTACACACATTTTGTTATTGGGCGTAAAATTTAAAAATTTATCGTTTTGAACAGTGCCTAAACAGTAAAAATAACACAATCGTCATGTTCGTGACTATATAATTAGGCACCAGCTTTCAAACGGAACAGAGATTAATAAATTCAGAAGAAATATATCAGCTGATGTACATCAAACCTCATCTATACCTTTATGTTAGAATATACACACCCGTCAATGTTAAGATCATCAAGCAATAACCAAAAAGAATAGATAGCATTAAACAATGCCACATTGATTACAATTCACTGTTCAACTTACTCAAAGAAAATTTAATAAATATCTCCGTTGATGCTAATAGTTCAGATCTTGACATACAACTCAAATTAATTATGAGCACTGTAATTACTGCAACAACTTCAGCCATCTGTGCTAAACCTGTGTGCTCTAAACAGAGATTCTTAAGTCATTGGGTCACACTAGAGTTAAAAAAACAAGTGCACGAAAGAGGTAAATTGTACAAAAAGTTTATGAGAAACAGACACAATTTAATCGTTAAAGAAAATTTAAGGCTTCTCAACAACAAAGAGACCTCCCTTAAACGCAAGTGTCTCTATGAATATTATAATAGGTAAGTCTTGTGGTGACATAAAGAACACATGGAGGAATATCAGTAAAATCCTATGTAGGAAATCTAAGAAATACAATTTATTTGAATTATTTTTAAAAAATAAATCTGCCCAACCTGCTGACCCATTTGACATAGCTGACAAGTTCTGAGGGCATTTTACAAATGCATCAGTCAATCTGAATATTAAAATTGAGTGTCATCCACTTGAAGATAAACAACCTAAATACCCTAATCAGACCTCCCAATTCTCTGTACTTCTACGACATTGACAACAAAGAAATTTTGGGACTTATCAACAATCTAAAAGCAAGCACCAACCCAGGCTACGACGGCAGTAGTGCACTGGTCACCAAGCACTGCTCTGCTCTGTTGACCCTGAACTAGCTATCACTGCAAATATCATGTTTGAATCTGGGATCTATCCTGATTCTTTAAAAATTGCAAGAATTACCCCTATATTCACAAAAGTGGAGCTACTAATCTCTTAACCAATTACCGACCCATCTCAGTGTTGCCTATTTTCAATAAAATTTTTGAAAAACTTGTTTTCAATATACTTTATAAGTTTTACGATAAACAAAATTTTTTCAGTGATAGACAGTATGGTTTTAGAGCTTCATTCAATACAGAACAAGCATCTCTACACCTTGTAAACCTTATCCAAAACTCAATAGACGAAGGTGGTTACTCTGTTGTAGTGTCATTGAATCTTTGCAAAGCTTTCAATATGGTTGACCATAGCGTACTACTGGATAAACTTGAATATAGTGGTGTTAGAGGTATCCCCCTTACAACTTATTTGTAGCTACTTGACCAACCGAAAACAGTATGTGCACATGGCAGGTGTTGACAGTAGCCGTCTAAATATTATAAAAGGTGTCCCACAAGGAAGTGTTCTTGGTCCTCTCTTTTTCCTAGTCTTTATAAATAATACTTTTAACTTAAAGCTTCACTGTGAGCTTCAGTTATATGCAGATGACTCAATTATCTTCTACAAACATATGGGTTATGTGAACAATGTTCTTCGGTTGATGCAGGAAGACTTGAATACAATCAGTGAATTTTTTCAGCTCAATAGGCTTTTACTCAATCCAAAAAAACTTCATGTGTGATATTTACATCACCTAGGTGTGTTTTAATCCCTAGTATCAAACCAACTCTTAAGCAGTCTGAAATAATTCAGTTATATCACATTAAATACCTAGGTATAATACTTGACGAGCACTTAAGCTGGCAGGCGCACTGTAATTATTTGCATACCAAGATAATCCCCGCTACACGAGCGGTAAGGCATGTATGTGCCTGTTAGGATAAAATTACTACCTAGATTACTATTGTTTGGTACATAGTCACTTGCAATATCTCTGTCATGTCTAAGGCTCTGCCAAGCAATACATCCTTAAACCCTTGCAAGTCGCTCAGAACAAGTTACTCAAAACTGTGTTTGGCCTTCCTAAACTCTATCACACCCTGTAACACAACTCTAGAATTAGAAAGTAGCCTAATTTAAAAAGTTTTAGATAGGTACACAGTAATTTAAAATGTTTTTTCACTTTAAATTTGTACACATGTTAAAACTTACTTTCTGAGTACCGATAAGTGAATAAAAATGTGTGCAAGGTCAAATTACAATGTGTGCAGCTTTTCTTTAATAAATTTGTATTGTAGGTAGGGCCTATTGTGTTAGTGTATGTTTGGATCAGGATGCTGATGAGAAAGGATGCAAATATAAAGGACACAAATAATAATAAAATGTTCATTTATACAGAGATTGCCAAAAGAAGTTTCGCCCAGTATCAGACAATTTGCAACGATGATACAAATATGCAAATAATATTGATACTTCCTTGCATAATAAAACTAAGGAGGTCCGTTTTATTGCACAATACTTTTGTATGGTGGTAAAAATACACATTTAATAAAGTTTAAATTTTTTAAATTATTTGTTGGCATTATCTGGTGAATATGTTTTTTTAGATGGTAGGGATTGGAAATGTACCATCTGAAACAGGTAGGGCCTATAGCAATATGGGCAAGTGGGTTAAATGTACTTTTCGAAACCAGTATCCTTTAGTTATATTTTACTTTGAGATACCAAGAATGGTAAAATATAGTTGATTAGTTTATAGGCGAAGTAGCCTACATGAAGGCCCTGCTCTCTTGTTTCTACTTTTTTTTAGCAACATCAATTATTTACGCTCAAAGAAGAACAGATATATCTATTTGGCAGTTCTGTTTAAAACCGCCTTCTTCACGTTAAGTGATTTTTTCAAGGCAGTAAATACCTACCTCCTCTCAATTTTCCGATCCCATCAACCTTTTCCTAAACTCCCTCGCTCCCGTCACCTCAACCACATCCCTCGCCAAATTATTCCAATCCTTCACCGTTCTCACCATCATAGTGTTTTTTCCTCTCTCTGTCCTCTTCCCCACCCTCTGTATCTTCCACTCATGATCACCCCTTCCCCAGAATATACCTCTCTGTATCTTGTCACCCAGCTGTGAAACAAACAAACCCACCCCGCCTCATCACCTTAGACATCCTTACCAGCCGCTCCACTCTCCTCCTCTCCTGCAGTGTGCTCCACCCCAGTCCTCTCACCACTACGGATGGTCTGAAATCCTCCTGTGTCCTCCAATTATTTGTGACCCACCTAGCAGCTTTTCTCTGCACCCTCTCCAACTCCACCACTTCCCCTCCCACGTACGGGTCCCAGACTGCCGCAGCATACTCCAAAATGGGCCTCATCATTGTTTTGTATACCTTTTCTTTCACTTTCTTGTCGGTGCCCCTTAACACCCCAGCAAGGCCAGCGCTCTTCTCCCTTTACTAGTACCACACTTCAAGGGAATGGACAGTAATAAATAAAATGAAGATAAATGTGGGAAAAACAAAAGTGGTACGTTTCACAAAGAAAAAGAATAGGGAGGAGAAAGTTTACAAATGGGGTGCTCAGGATATAGGGGATGCCCAGGAGTATAAATATTTAGGGGTGATGTTGCAGGGAGACCTTGGGTGGACAAAACAGGTGCAGCGAGTGGTT
>PNEQ01066375.1:73270-89665 GCA_003012365.1 Medauroidea extradentata | reverse complement strand
CCACAAGCACTTAACTAACATGTAAGATAACCGCCGATTCATTAAGCCTTGACCAAATAATTATACTGATGGATAGTCAGTGGCAAAGTTCAATGCGTGTTCCTACCTGAGTTTCACATACATCCAGTAGTACATCTTGAAGTACGGCAGTCAGAAAGGCCGAATTTTTAAAAGCTATGTTACAGGTTTTGCAATGTTTTTAATGGGTGTCTTAAGGGTGTTCGAGTGCGATAAAATTATTATTTTATATTTTATGAAATATTGTTACTTTTGTAGACGATACTTGTGAGTACATTTCTCTCTTACGAAACAATTTTAGCTCTCATAGTTTTCTCATAACGGGTTGTCGAAGTCAAAATTTACTTGTTACGCTGCCATGCAAATAGTGAAAACCAACTGACCTACTTAAACAAAATAATTTACTGTGAACTTACATCCCATGAGCTATACAATAAAACATAAAAAAAAAAACCAACGTAGGCCTAATAATTTGAATTTTAAAAAATCGCAAAAGTCCAGAAAAAAATTGACAATCCAACAAATTTTTAAAAATACAATAACAGTTCGCGGTTTATTTTTCAAATGTTTTATCACATAGCCCATAATATGTTATTTCAGTGTGAATTATTTCACATACGTCAGTCTATTGGTTTGCACTATTTGCATGGCAGCAGAACATGCAAATTTTGACTTTGACGCACCGTTATGAGAAAACTACGCCAGCTAAAATTGTTTCGTAAGAGAAAACTGTACTCACAAGTATCGTCTACAAAACTAACAATATTTCATATAAATATAACATTATGACTTTATCGCACTTGAACATCCTTAAGGGAGCGGTATACCGCAATTTTCATCATGATTTTATATTTCATTTGTACCAGATATGTATTTATTCTTATTTCATACACAAAATGTGACTAAACTTGGGTATTTGAAATTTTTTATCTCTCATAGTTTTCGCGTAATAGCTTGGTAAAATTCAAAATTTGCATGTTTCTGTTTTAAGGACTACACTAAAACCAACTGGCATACAATTGACGCCATGTTGACGTCATAAAAACGGCCATTTTCTTTTCCAATTTACTGAAAAATATTGAATTTTGTTAACAGATTTTCGTTTCGAAACGTTCAGAAATTTCTTGAACATAAATATTTAAGAATAGGTTTTTTGAGAGTTTTAGTTCAAATATAATATTGAGTTCTGTACGCGAATTTAACCATATTAAAAGTAAATGCGAGAATTATTTCTTTCAAATGATATATAAAAAAATAATTACAAATTTCCTGTTGGCAATAAACCAAATATTTTTGTGTCGCGCAGAATTAGGTAACTATACAATACGTACGCTATTTATTTTGTGCATCATTTGTTTACAAATCGTGTGATAATTTTTCTAGTGGTCCCTTTAATGTTAATTGAATCAAATTTCTTTACTCGGCATGATATTCAATAAATATTTTAGTTGTGTGAAAGGGCCTAGCGTCATCGCGATGCTCCTAAAACAATGGAATGCCGGCGGCAACCCTCTACACAAACACACACACCAACACACACACACACACACACACACTCTCTCTCTCTCTCTCTCTCTCTCTCTCTCTCACTTCATTGGATATTCCCCTAAATGATTATCGCTGTGAACTACAAAGCGGTGTCAACTTTGTTCTGGAGTCGAAGTCTGCTGAAGACGTGCCATTAATTGCTGCAGCGCAAATTTACGTCGACCAAGTATCGATTAATGTCGACAACACGGTCGGAGAGTTAAGATACCTGTTGTTACAGTAACCTGCAGCGAGTAAACCGTAAATACAGCCCAGAGGGTGCATTACGTCATAAATGAACGTCCAACACTCACGCAAGTGTGTGACGATATGGACATATATTTTCCCGGCACAGAAAAGCAATTGAGGATTTTTATGGAAGAAGGGCACATACGCAAAAATTGTGGTTTGAGAATTTGGGGGGTTTAAATAAATTTTGTTAAAGGTAGAATTTTAGCAATACAAATGAAGTTGGTTACTTAATTTCAATAAACTGGATTTAAACATATTGTAATGCAGGGGCGTCGCGTGGAGTGTTCCAAGGTGTGCGGTGCCCAGCAATGACTATAGACAACACTGAGTTGTCTGAGGAACCATTTGACTTGTATGGTCAGGAACACTCCACAGCCAGTAGCGTACAAGAGGCAAGGTACATATAATATATACACCTTGGTCTCTGCAACAACACAACTGCTCAAAGTGTATAGTCGCTGCTAATACCGCACGTCTTGGAGCACAGCCACGGTACGCCACTATATGTAATGCTATTATTAACTGTATCCGCTCAATGAAATAACAAACAAAACTATCTCTAAATCCATAGATATTGTTGTGCACAAATGTTTCACTATAAATGAAACACTCTCCTGGCCATTATTGTTCGGGTATCTGAACAAAATTGTAAGGAAACGTATTACACAACACAGCGGTTATATTTAAATAATTTTAAAAAAATTACACATTCTTCTATGAGCTTGTCTTCCCAAAAAACCTCCTCAATTTATTGTTCTGCTGAAACTTTGCGGTGTATCTTCCAGAACGTATACTGTGCTCTGGTGTCTCAGATTCTCGGTCTATAGTTCTTTTACAGTAGGCCTATATAAAAGGAAATTGTTTGAGTTAATTTTAATTTTATTTTATTTCAGTAAGTCTGTTACTTTATGTTGGGCGTATGCTCCTGTAAAGACCAAATTGCCACTTTTGACACGCTATTACGTGTATGCCAAAATTTTCCAAAATAGGGAATTACAGTCGCTAGCAACGTCTACAAAACTAGCATTATGTCGTAGACACATAACATTATGAATTTCACAGTTGAACAGCCTAGACGTAGCCGGAACTTAAAAATGAAACCCAAATAAACGTTATTTTCTAAAACTGAATAAATTTTAGTTCACAACTGTCCTTCCCCTTAAAGAGAAGCTTGGTGTATGAACAATGTTAGAGCGTGTTACGAGTATACTTATTCACACAGCTGTAGTCTACAATTAGACCACACGCTTAAAACTGCGCTTCTAAAAATTCAGCACGCTTGTTTGAAACACGATTTTCGCGCCTGTTAAAAAGAGCTAAAAACGGCGTTTTTAGACTGCTGCAACTAAAAACAGAAAATATCACTTGAATTCGTAAGGTGCAAAACCAGTACAGGGTGTCTACCAGATTGTGCAAGTAAAATTTAGTGACTTTTTAGAGACTTTTTCTTGAAAAACTGTTCAAATAGAATTAATAAATGCTTTTTTTAACTAGTGCAACATTCTCGACAATTTTTATTATGTTTCCTCCGACTGCTGATAGCGCGAAGCATATCCAATTTTAAAATGTGCAATTAAAATATGTATACCTTAATTTAAATTGTTTTTATGAAGATGACTATGATAAATATACAAACTAATTAATTAGTTTACTTGCACAGTGCACGACAAATAGGTACTAGTAGTGTGAACATGCATGTTTGACAAATTATTCGACAAGAATCAAACACCCGAAAATAATTTTCGTGAATTTTATCAAAATATACTTCAAATTAGTGACTATTGTGGGACTTTCGTGACCTTTTTCACAAATCGTGACTTTTTCGGGACTTTCGTGACTTTAGTGACCTAGTAGACACCCTGCAGTAGCATGCATATTATCCAGACCACGGTCGTAGAAGAACAGGTCTGGACACTCGCCTGAATATTTGACCCCCTTGTTGTTTGGCTGTAGTTCACCAAGTTACCGAGAATATTGTGTTTTATTGGCGCTGATGTTACGGCGGTCGGACTAAACTCCGCCCACTTCCTTTCCGCTAAGATAAACAATTTATAAAACGTATTTTTTATCAATTTATGAAATACTTTCTTCGCTCACAAATTTAAGGAAAGGCTCCAGCAATCTTTATTTACTTTATAAATTAAACAATGGAAAAAAGTGAGCGGAGTTTGAGTCCGACCGCCCGGAAAACAGCGCCAAAAAGTACGACGTTCTTGGTAACTTGACGAACTACAGCCAAACAACAAGGGGGTCAAGCAAAATACATTGCTAGAAAGGCGAGTGTCCAGACCTGTTCTTCTACGACCGTGATCCAGACATAGAAATGTAGGGTTACCACATAAGGGTGTTCACGTGGTATTTGCACGACATAGTGTTAGTTTTCCACGTGTGAAACATTTTTAGCTCTCACAGTCTTCCCATAGCGACATGTCAAAGTCAAAATTTGTAAGTTGCAAGAATATGCTAGTAATAAAAATAAACTGACTTACCCGAATTAAATAATATACACTGAAATTACATGGTATAAGTAATATGCTCAAATATTTAAAATTACAAAATGCAATTACTTTGTATTTTTTTTTAATTCCAAAAATAACGATAATTTTCTTTATTTATGGCCATATAAAAATTTATATAAAGGGACTTCGTTGTGTGGTTTTAAATATTTTAGCATATGGCCCGTACTATCTAATTTAAGTTTAAATTATGTCGTTTGAATAAGTCAGTTGTTTTTTTTTTTATTAGCAAGTTCCCGAAACTTACAAATTTTGACTTTCACACGCCGCTATGGGAAGACTATGAGAGTTAAATAAGTTTCACAAGTGGAAAATGTAGTCACAAGCAACATCTACAAAACTAATACTATGTCGTACAAATATGAAATTGTGAATTTTTGCCACGTGAACTCGCTTAAACGCCAGTTCGGCGCGTAGTGAGTAGGCTACAGCAGTGCTGCTCGTCGAGCGTGGTGCTTTGGTTCTTATCGCTCCGCTGTTCCCACACGTCAAATGCGGAAATTTAAGGCCATCAAGTTTCTACTTTATTAGCGATATTAATTTTTTACGCCTGAACGAGAGCAGTTATCAAAAATCTGTCTGGCAGGTTTGTTTAAAATAGTCTTCTCCATGTTGGCTGACTTCCAAGGCAGCAAAATACTATGGTATTAGATAATTATATAATTAACGGAATTCTGGTTGTCTTTTTAGTCGAAACCGTATTATTTCCTGCTTTGAAAAAAAAATTGGCTATCACGGCCAAAACCATTTTAAACAAAACTGCCAGGTAGATTTTTGATACATGCTCTTGTTTAAGATTAAATAAATAATTGTCGCACAAACAATAGTCAATAAAGAGCATGGTTAGAGAAGGTGATTTATCGCGGGAAAAGTTTACTGTTTGCTAGGCTTCAATGTAATGTATTCATTTCTTACGCTTTTATTTCGTTACTGGCGAGTCCCTATTTGACTGGGCCAATGATAACTCCGGTGCACTACTTCTGGACGTCTGTGATTCGTCTGTAAACAACTAGACTGTGCCACATAATCGTCGGCCAACAATACACGACGCAGGACGATACACTGATTTGCAGAATACGCTGGCAGAAAACATCCTCGCGATAAATCACCTTCTCTAAGCATGGCCTTAAAACCGGTACACACTCCTCATACGTCGCCCGTCTACTGGTCGTGTTTGTGTGAGTGAGGCACTGCACCAAGGGCGAAGTTGACCGGTTAATCTGCGGCGGTATCGCCTCTACCGCAAGACACTGAAACAGCTTGCACAGGTATTGCGGATCACGCACATGACTGACACTTCCAGTGATGGCCTCGCCCCATCTTTTGATTTGCGACAAGTTTTAAGCAAAGTCCATCGCATGATTCTAGAGCAGTTTCACACGAATCCCGCGAGTAGTTTTCCAGACATAAAAGGTTGACAAAGCTGTTTTTAGCCATTTTGAGAGGCTCCGAAATGATTGATTTAATTGACCTGATGCTTTGAAACTTTTCCCCCATCGTTTGAAGTGTATTAACTTGTCGTTGACGGGGCCGCGGTGGCCGAGGGGTCAGACCTCTCGCCTCCCACCAAGGCGATCCGGTTTCGATTCCCGGCGGGGTCGGTCCCCGGATTTTCGCATGTGTGAATCGTGCCGGACGATGCCGCTGGTCGGCGGGTTTTCTCGGGGATCTCCCGTTTCCCCCGTCCATTCATTCCGGCGCTGCTCCATACTCACATCATATCACCACTCTCCAGCGCTAAAGACCTCGATGTTAAGTGCTGACCAAAACCTTTTCACTCACTTGTCGTTGACACAATGGGCACATGTGGAACAGTTTGGTAAAAAAAAAAAAAAAACGAATTTACGAACACGCTTCAACGCATTTTAATCGCGTACTAGACCACTGGACACGTAGCAGGCTCTTTGCCCAGGCCTCGACGGGTGATAACCACGGCCGACCTTGGCACAGTTGCGATAACGTGGCATCATCGACGGCGGACGGGAGGATGTCCCCGAGGCGGGCCAGAGCAACGGCCAATTACTGCGACACGTGTGTGCTAGGGTTAATTATTCAGTACCGACCAGAACGGCATTGAACCCGCAGTGCGGCGCTTGCTATGAGGAAAACCTTCTATTGCGCCCTTCACGTCTCCCATTTAACTACATCTTGTTGTAAGTTTAAATGGGAGAGATGGTCACCACCTTAAACTTTTGTATTTTGTGTCATAAATTTTCTATTGGGTAAATTTATGGAATTCTAGCCAAAGTGTAGAATAGAATATATATTGATAAAATCTTAGACATCATAAATTGTTGTTTGCAGTTACTGTTGCTGCAGATATATTTGCAGTTAATAAACGGATTATCTATGTGCACTTAAACAGTTACAAACGGCAAACAAATATTATGTTGTCTAAAATGCTATCAATAAAGTTCAATTAATTTGTATTAAAAATAATATGACCCAAAATAAAAAAAATTCAAGATGGCGACGACTTCTCCCTCTTAAGCGCCGCTGAAAGCAGTTGTGCAAGGTAGTTAGAGACACAGGCAAATCTCGGGAACAGTTGACTGTTTGCTAGGTTCCGAAGTGCTGTGTGTGACACAGGTTTTGTATCGATATTGGCTAAAGTTTATCTTATATTTGAAGCACTGTTTCTCTCTCTTCAACAGGTCTAATACAACTGTAAAGTTTTAACACAGAACGTGTGTCATTTGACCCAAAACTGTTCACTAGTGTCAAAAAGTGCATTATAATTATTTTCGAGATTTTCCAGGGTCTCTAATGATAGTGGAAAACCCACAGAATCTTTCGTGCCAGACACCGTATATGACCCACTCGTGAAGCAGCATACACCTTAGGTCATTGGAAGGTGGTTACGTACACTCTAAAAATAGTTCGTGAATTTGCCACACGTGTATATAGGAGCGCTACGAAATTAAGTATGGTACAATTGTTTCCCGGTACAATTGTTTCCCAGACATCCATAGTAACACTCCTAAACTTTTTAATAAAACAGTCATATGTATAATAAAGTTACCAGACTTGTATTGTAACAACTGTAAAGGTTTGCATATATACAAGGCGGAAGTATGGTAACTGTCCCATACTGCGTTTATGTTAATTACTTCCTAAACATTTTAAGAAGTTATTTTTTGCAGTGAGCTGTAAAAGACATGTCACAAATATCCGTATTAGCAGCGCACAAGAGTTATCGTTGGCTCTGGCAAATAGAAACACACGCCAACAGCCAAATAAGAACATCGGACACAGGTAGAGACCGGAAAAATTCGCGTATTCACTGACCTGCATGCTAGCCTCCAACAAAATATGCACGCTAAAAGCCCACAGCAGCTTTTCATTAGCTGCTCGCTGACACAGTGAAATGCGCCAACATTTAGTTTAATTTGTATTATTGGCTCAGCGACTTACATGAAGTGTCAAATAAGTCAAGGGCCAAGTGTGAAAGTGATACGAATCTACAGTTGCTGGAATTCTAGCTTGTACCTAAAAGAAAAAGCGAATTTTTCAGGTGCCTAGATATAGTCGTAGTGGAAGTGTTATAAATAGGGACAGGAAGATTTTTGCCCCACTTTGTTTCAGTGCCTTACGTGCAATTTGCAGCTCTGCTTCGTGGTAAGTGATTGGATGTTTTAACTATCAACGTCTTTGGGTTGGATCCGCAAATCACAAGCGTGTGGTGTCGCAGTTAACATTGTTCTGATTGGCGCAGTCAAATAAGTGACGCTTCTGCACAAAGACATGCTGCCAATAATCACGAAGTATAGCTGCAGATGAGCACCACTGAAAAAAAAAAAAAAAAAACTGATGCAAAAATCTTTTCGCGAAAATTTTGAGGTCCCTAGTCACAGAGTATGTGTGCATACACACACACATACACACACTACTTCTACTAAGGATTCGAACTTCAGTAACATAAATATGTTAAACATTTTAATCGTGATCTTACACTTGATACATTGGTCACTTATTACCGAAACTACACAGGCCTGCTATCTGCTGGTAACCTAGTCAACTCTGTTTACAAATGTTTCCCAATTTTGTGAATCCCGCAGTGGCTTATCACGATATTACAGTATATCATGATATAGAGTCGGTTTACCTTAATAGCCAATAAAACATTTGTATTATTGCAACTTAGCCAAAGTTTCTTTTCATGAAGTTATTTTGTAGCCGTTTAGTACTATACCCACACATACAAATTAAGAATTGTATATTTTTAACACTAACAAAACTTCGCTACTATGGAAAGACTGACACCCTGGTAGCATATTTTAGTTGATCATATTTGACCTGGTAGCATATTTAAGTCGGACCATATTTGACCAAATATTTGGCTTCCGTATTGTAACTAGACCACATTAGTAGAGACCGGAAAAAAAATCGCGAGTTCACTGACATGTAGGCTAGCCTCCAAGAATATATGTTCTCTCAAGCATACAACGGCTGTTCATTAGTTGCTCACTGATACACTGGTATAGGGCACGTTAAGACAGGTTTTCATTATTGGCTCAGACACTTCCAGGGTTGTCAAACAAGTCAACGGCCAAATGCGAAACTGACACGAACTTATAGTTGCTGGAATTCTAGCGTGTGTAAAAGAAAACGCAAATTTTTCAGATTCCTACACACCGAACGTGGTAGAGCAGTGGTAAAACACTCGCCTCGCATTCGGGAGGAGTCTGGTTCGATCCACGGCTCCGGCCATCTTGATTTCGGTTTTCCATGGGTTTCCGAAATCACTCCAGGCGAATGCTGGGATGGCTCCTTCAACAGGCCCTGGCAGATTCCTACCCTCCCCCCTCCCCACGTGTTCCTCTACCAAGTCCTTATGCTGTTCGAGGGCCCGTAAAACGACTAAATAAAACAAATTAATAAATGTCAACCAACTTCTTAGTAAATATTAACCTGTTCATCAAATTTTGGCAATGTGAATATCTCGTAAGTAGGAGCCTGAAAATTTGGTGTTTTCATTTGGGTACATGGTAGAATTCGAACAACTGTATATTCGTGGCAGGTTCATAACTGGTCGTAGGCTGGCTCGAATCCTTGAATGCGCACAGTCAATAATAAAGAAGAAGCTGCATGCAGACTCAATTACGTGGTATCACTACGTCAGTGAGCAGCTTGTGTCTACTTGTGTATACAGATATTCTTGGATGCTGGCTCATAAATCAGTGAACCTTCGAATTTTTCCAGTCTCTATTCACAAGCTTACAATATTAAAACACGTTGACTTAACGTATACGTACTAAAATTCCAACCGTACATTATCCAAGTAACCAACCACACTAAAACCAATAAACTAAATTCCAACATAATATTTTTTTCAGCTAGTAACCAAAAGTGTACAAAACATCTAGGTAGAATACTCAAAAAGAAATTGTTCCATGTTTAACAAAAAGTTAGTTACATAAAGTTGGTTCAACTGGTTTTTCAAATATGTAACAAACGGAACGTATTTTACAAAATACAATAAAGGAACATAGTTCCTATTAAAATGATAGGTTTTATCGAAAGTCTTAGCTGCAAAATGTTGTCCCAATATAAAAGAACATACAAAACGCCAAGTATGTTAACCATAACTTATCAGTGTTTATGTAAACGAAAGTGGTTCTTCCAAATTACAAGCCTACAAAATACTCCATCCATTCAATTAATGTATGAAGCGGCCTATTTAGATACGCCACTCAACTCTGAACAATTAATTCTAAAATTCTCATTTTTTATTTACTCAGCGATTCCCGTTACCTAATAACAATTTCAGTTGTTACGTACCATAACATTAAACATAATTTTACGCCACCCACATAACCGATCTTCTTGGGTGTATGTATAATAAAGTTACCAGACTTGTAAAAACTGTAAACGTTTGCATATCTACAAGGCAGAAGTATGTTAAGGGCGCGGTCTACCGCAATTTTCATCATCATTATTTTATTTTGTATTTTCACCAGATACTTTTTTTCTTATTTTAGACACAAAATGTGACTAAATTTGGCTCTTATGAAAATTTTTTATCTCTCATAGTTTTCGCGTAATGGCTTGATAGTCATATTTTGCACGTTTCCGTTTTAACGACTACGCTAAAACCAACTGATATACCAAACTCAAAAAAAAAATAACAGTGGATAAAGACATTACGGGCTACAATGACATGCTTATAAAATTAAAGAGTAAAAATTATTTGTATTTAAAAAAAAAGATTGAATTTTTAAATTTTTATTTTCAGTTTCAGCATTTTGTTTTTAAATAAAAATAATTTTTGTTCTTTAATTTTATGAGCATGTCATTGTAGCCTGCAATGTCTTTATCCATTGTGATTTTTTAGAGTTTGGTATATCAGTTGGTTTTAGTGTAGTTGTTAAAACGGAAACATGCAAAATATGACTTTATCGAGCCATTACGCGAAAACTATGCGAGATAAAAAAATTTCATAAGAGCCAAATTTAGTCACATTTTGTGTCTAAAATAAGAAAAAAAGTATCTGGTACAAATACAAAATAAAATAATGATTATGAAAATTGCGGTAGACCGTGCCCTTAACTGTCCCATGGCCTTATCGACGAACTATGACCAAAAAGACACGGCCATGATAGAAATGTTAACAGAACAGTCGTTTGTACAGCAGTCTCAGGTGTCGGTTGATCGTGATCCGCATGGCCTCCCCGCTTGATTTCGTCGTGGCCTCTTCTGTCTGTCATGATGTGGGAGCCATCATTAGACCTCGCGGTGATGAATTGATGGCCGCAATTCGAGGAGGTTAGAGGAATTTTCAAGGGCGGCATTTTTTACCAGTTTGGCGAGGGGAGAGTCTTTGACGTTTGGTGAAGACATTTGTGTACCAACTTGTTGCAATATCACATGCGTACATCTGCAGTTCTGCTTCGTGTTTATTGGCAGCGTGTACAGACGTCGTTTATTTGACTGTGCCAATCAGAACACGAATACTGTGGCACCACACGTCTGTGATTAGCGGGTAAACCCAGAAACACCGAGATTTAGGGCCTATATATAGGGCCCGGTAGTTTTCGCGAAAAGATTTTTGCACCACTTTGTTTCAGTATCTTACGAGCGCACCTGCATCACAGCTTTGTGGTCAGTGATTGGATGCCGTAACACCCAGCGTCTGGAGTTTAAACCCGCAAATAATATACGTGATGTGTGGCAGTTGTCCGTGCACTGATTGGCACAATCAACGACTCTGCGAAAAAAAAACACTCTGCCAATAGTCATGAAGTTGAGCTGCAGGTGTGCACGTTAAGACACGAAACAAAGTGGGGCAAAAATCTTTTCGCGAAAACTACCGGGCCCTAAATATAGGCTGTTCGCGATAAAGTCAGCACATTTTGTTTAAAAGAATAACTGGAAAAGGGTGTTTACTATGACCTTAGAAGTTGTTAATTTATTATAAGCGTCTATGCAATTTGATAATTGCTTAGAATGCTATGTTGACATTAAGACCATGATCAATAATTTATACAGCTCTAACGGTAACTATTTTTTCATTCCTAAACGAGGGTACATATCTAAAACTGTTCCACAGTTTTGTTAAAAACTGTGTTTGCTATGTAGTCTACTTTTTATAGATTTGGCTGATTAGTTCATTAACGCATAATGTAATAAATGAATGAAGATAAATCGATACGTCGTTGTTGGCAGCAAAGGAAAGTTATAGGAAAGTTATAGGAAACTAAATCGTAATGCTCAGCAGTTCACAAAAAAATTATCCCAACAGAACTGTCAGAAGAGTTCACTTGGTCTTGAGATAGACTATATCAAGGATTTTAGCTGTAAAGTAAAATAAAAATTGAAGTAATGTTTTGTGCAGCCAACCGGACGCAACGGTGGGAAAATCATGCTAGATTCACAGTAGCGCGACTGACGCGATGCGAAGTGCACGACGCGAATAAATAACCTGTCAGTCAATCAGCGCCGAGGCGGACGCGCAGACGTCACATAAACCTCAGCGCTGATTAGCTGACATAGTTTGTTGTTCGCGTCGCGTCTGTCGCGCCATTGTGATCCCAGCATCATGGAGGACAGCGCACGCGACGCGCGCCCTTGACACGGTTATTACACGGTTAAAACGGGCCGCCCCCGCGCAGATGCGCGTGACCTCGGCCAAGCCTTGCCCGCCCGAGACACGCTCATACAGAACAGCCATCTATACAGAGGCGGAACAGCGATGCCAATGTCCAGCCACAGAAAACATAGGCATACCGGAGTGAAATAGCCGGTAGGACGGCAAACACAGTCTCACGCCAGCAAAATATGGCGGAAACGCTTACCGCCAATCAGCGTAAGGCTGCTGCCCTGCCAGCCGGCAGCAAAGCCAATAACAAACTTGCCGCAATATGCATAAGCCAAACACACGGAGCTAAGGTCGTTCGGAATAAAGTGATCACTAAACAGTCAGGGGCGTCATTTATTGGGGAAATGCCCCTCCCCCCCCCCTCTGGATTTAGAATTTAAGGGGAAGAAATATATTTTTTGTATTTTGTTATTTAAATAATGCTAACTTAAGCACATAAAACTGAAGTTTTATTATTAAAGTTTCTAATTTATGCATGACTAATTAATAAAAAAAGATGCAACACGGTCACTGTCGCCGAAAAAAAAATTCTTGCCACCTGTAAGCAGTTAACCTTTGAAAAGTATCTCTAGCCGTTAATATAGTTCAACACTGACTATAGTTAGAGGTACGTAAATTTCGCAGATACATTCCAAGTCAGGTTGAACGCCAATTATGTATACTTCATTGTCATGTCTGTGACTTGCTGGCGGCTGTTACGAAACGCGTTTGACTACTGCAAGCCAGTAGTAAATAAGGAAATAATGCGAAGTGCTATCGATTGCTACCTTCTTGTACGGTTATAAGCCAAAAGGTAATCGATTGTGGCCAGTGGGTGTATAGGACTGACAAGTCTAGGCTACTGCCAGATGAATCCGCGAAATTGACGTACCTCTAACTAAAGTTACAGATGATGGTTCATCGCGGAAAAAAACTTGACTATTTGCAGGATTTCAACACACGTTTAGCTTACCAGAAGATTACTGGCTTTAGCTTGTACGTGGAGCTATTACGCTGTTTGACTGAGCCAATAAGAATCCCGCTATTGTAACGTTTGATGCCTGTAACTGGTCTGCAGACAGCTACGTTGAGTCAGACGTACATCACTCAATCATATGTGTTGCAATAAACTACAGTGTTTTCAAACATATGTTGGCACAAAACATTTTCGCGGTAGTAATCTCTTTACTGATTGTATGGTTGGCATCAAAATTATGTAATATATTTCCGTGTATTTTCCTATTAAAATACAACTGTACTGAAACAAAATCAACCGAAATCGACATAATTGTATTTTATATAATTAATAAACTTTTCCCATCAAACTTTATACGTACCTACCGACTGTACAATTGATCTCATACGCGCAAACATCAAGTGACGTGTCCAGAGAGGTTAGACAATTCCTGTCGTTAGCCGTTACGCGCGGACAGATACGAATTGGCTGAAAATAGAACTCTAACAGGGCCTTTTTTTAGTGCCCACTATGTCCCAAACCGCCTATATGAACAACCTTGAGCAGCCCGTATTAAAGGAGTTTCACGTTCGTTTTACTGTAGGTGGTTCGGGATAACGTAAGCACTTTTGGAACCTTAGTAACACTTTTCCTTCCAGATAATTTGTAGTTTCATGCCACATTTTAAGGTTATGATCCATAATTTATGCTACTGTTAAGCTAGTTATTTTTTAAATACAAAATGAGAGCAGGTATCGAAAAAGTGTTGTACAGTTTTTTTAAGTAGTTAATTACGGCTAGGAAAAATTCGTGAGTTCAATTACCTGCATGCTAGAATCCAATGCTATATGCATACTCAAGCCCCGTCTATTCGTTCATTGTCTGCTGTCTGAAAGAGTAGCAGGTAATGGACAAATAGTAGGGCTTCAGTATACACAGGATAATGGATTCTAGAATGTCGGTCGTTGAACTCGCGAAATATTCCTAGCCCTAGCAATAGCGATTGCTAGAGGCCTGCATATTACACGTTATTATCAGACAACAGACTAAACTACAAGCTACTATGTGCTCGTTAGTCCTCTGATGTTGGCTGGCAGTTCGTCAGTTCGTGTGGTGGCGCGCCAAAGGGGCGCAAGACTAATGCTGACGGCCTATCTATACGTGTTACAACTTGAACGGCGCCATATTGCAGCCCATTACATGCGATATCCTATACATAGATATGATGGTTTATCGCGGGAAAACTTGACTGTTTGCTGGGCTTCAACACACGTTCAGCTTACCAGAAGATTACTGGCTTTAGCTTGTACTTGGAGCTGTTACTGGCCTGCAGACAGCTACGTTGTGTCTGAAGTACATCGCTCAATTATACAAGCTTGCAACTACAGACTTTTCAAGAGTGTGTTGGCACAAAACGTTTTCGCGATATACCATTATCTCTACCTGTACCAATTTTTTTTGTTGGAAGAGATAGGTATGGCATTATAGGCTGTTAAGGATAAACTCAGCACAGCTTACAATTTTATGTGATTCATTATTAGAGCCGGCGATTTATGGTGAAAAGAATTTAGCAACAATTTTCTTCAATGCCTTATGTGCACATCTGCAACTCTGGTTCATGGTTATCGACAGTGTTTATTAGTGCAGAGTTGTCACTCATTTGACTGTACCAATCACAATAAAATTACTTCGACACCGCACGTCTGTGATTTGCATGTAGAACCCCAAGACACGTCAAGATTTAAAAATATCCAATATCTAGGGACCCTTGTTTTTCGCGAAAATAATTCTGCCTCACTTTGTTTCCGTGCCTTACGTGCACATCTGCAGTTCTGCTTCGTGGCCAGCGATTGGATATGTTAACTGTCACGAGCCTTGAGATTCTACCGGCAAATCACAGACGTGCTGTGTTGCAGGAAAATTTTTGTAATTGGCTCAGTCAAATGAGACACGGCTCTTCACACACACACGCTGCCAATAACCATGATGCATAATTGCATACGTGCACGTAAGGCACTGAAACAGACTGGGGCAAAATTCTTTTCGCGAAAAAACAGAGTCCCTACCTATCACTGACCACGAAGCTGGGTTACAGATAAGCGCATAAGGCATCGAAACAAAGTGTTGCAAAATTCTTGTCAACAAAAGTCACTGACTCTAGTCGTAATGCCTCTATATTTACTATTTTATTTACCTACCTACGAAATCTTCCATGTAACTAATGTATACATTTCACAACTCTCGAAATTTTACTTCTATAGCCCCAGTAAATACATTATTATTACTACTAAAAGTTTTGAGAAGTGTTCAGTTTAAAGTGAAACACCGATAGTAATATACATAATATGTATATGATAGATACGGTACCACAACGAAAGTATATTATACTTTCGTTGTGGTACCGTATCTATCATGCAAAGTCATTTGTAAATAGTAAACTGTAGCAAAAATCATATATATAATACAATTGGCACTATATATACAAAGACTATACAAAAGACAGTCACATTTAACAGATTTTTATTTAATCATACATCTGCCAGCAATGCGATCGCGGCCTAAGGACTGTGTACGTTGTCGGCAATGCGTGTGCATGCTTGTCGCAGTTGTGACTGGCGGTGTTGAGAAGAGGGGAAGTTGGGTTAAAAGTATGGCGAGGGAGGGGGAAGCCGTCTCCACGCGACAACGCGTTGAGGTAGGCGTGGCCCTCGTCACGTAGCACCAGGCGCCTTGAGACGCCTCCAGCCGTAGCCACCAGCTAAATCACACTCAATTTTTTTTTTACGTCAAGGGCGTTCACTTAGAAAAAAATGCATAATTTAATATTTGGACGACATAATGTTCGTTTTATAGACGTTACTTGTGACTACATTGACTACATTTTCCACTTGTGAAAATGTTTTTTTTATCTTTTGTAGTCTTACCATAGCGGCATGTAAAAGTCAAAGTTTGCAAGTTACGGGAATATAGAAATTATATATATATATATATATATATATATATATATATATATATATATATATATATATATATATATATATTTTATTTAT
>PNEQ01066375.1:44517-73170 GCA_003012365.1 Medauroidea extradentata | reverse complement strand
AGTAATAATATCTACCTTCAGTGTAAATTATTTCGTTGGAGTAAGCCAGCTGGTGTTTGTTATTTGTATGTTCCTGTAAAGTCCAAATTTTGACTTTCACATGCCGCTATCGGAAGAATATGAAAGAAAAAAATTAATAAGTGGAAAATGTAGTCATAATAACAACTATAAAACTAACACATTGTCGTAAAAATATACAATTATGAATTTTTGCCACGCAAACCAACTTACGTGGTATAAAATCGTAATTTTTTATTTTCATGAAACAGTGTTAGTTTTGTAGACAGTACTTGTGAGTACAGTTTCCACTTGCGAAATTATTTTCGCTCGCATAGTCTTCTCATAATGGTGCGTCAAAGGTAAGTCTTGCTGTTATAGCGAAATTACTTACTCAAATTCAATAATGCACAGTGAAATAATGTGGCATGGGTTATGTAACGCTATGTTTATAGACCCACAACGTAATACTTTGAAGAAAAAAAATCGCAAAAGTACTGGAAAAAAATAATTCAGCAATTTTTTAAAATACAAAAGTTGTTCACTATGAGTTTTTCTAATGTTGGGTAACGAATTCCATGGCATGTTATTTCACTGTTAATTACTTAGTTAAAGTAAGTCAATTGCAAATTTTTACTTTGCTGCACAGTATGAAAAATTATGAGAGCTAAAATAGATTCGTAAGAGGAATCTGTACTCACAAGTATCGTTTACAAAACTAAAACTGTTCCGTAAAAATATAAAATATTTGATGCTAAACCCACGTAACACACTTGAGAGACCGAATATCACTAATCATGCTGAATTTTGCTTAGTTTTTTTCTGATTCAAAATTTGTCACGATTTTAAAAATATTCCAATAGCGAATTAACTGATTATCTTGCCTTTCGTTAAGCACATTGTATTTGAAATATTAAAGCGTAATTATGAAATAATTAAATTAATTTGAAATTTTGAATAATAATCATTTCTAGGGCCACGAACATTTCGTGAAGAAAAAAAAATTGCCTCGATTTTTTTTAATGCCTTTAGTGCACATATGTAGCTCTGCTATACGGTTATTGACAGCATGTGTTCGTTCAGACACGTTTCTCAGTTTACAGTGCCTATCACAGTCAGGTTACTGACACCACACATCTAGGATTGGCGGGTAGAACACTACCTACGACACGCGAGAGTTCAAACAAAAAATCACTGACCATTAACTGGTAAAATGGCACGTATGAAGGCCATGATCCTTTCTTTTGTACTGTTTTCACAACAGTGATTATTTTATTCCTAAACGAGAGCAGATATCGAAAAACTGTCGCACAGTTTTGATAAACATCATTCTTACAGTGTGCAGTAGTCTATTATTTTCTATACAAAAGCTATATCGATTTGGATAGTTAGTTAAATAGTGAAAGTTTCCTTAATATCATAATTAGCAAAAACCATTGTGCATTTTGTATCGAAAATATTAGTTACCTTTTTCGATATCTGCTCTCGTTTAGGATTTGAAAAATAACTATCGTAAAAGTAGTAGAAAATATGAATATTGGCCTCAACGATCGATGGTTCACGCTGTGCTTGAAGACGTAATCGTACAATACAGCAGAGTAATATAAAGTCGGCGCCCGGTGGAGTAAAACACGCAAGCAATGACAGAGCGGGCATTGGCGTACCAAGGGGGTGGTTTTTTGGGGTTCAAACACCCTCCGAAATGTCAGGTCCATTATCTAGGTATTATATTTTACATTGCAGAAGGTATAATATACTACAAAAACGACCAAAAATATTAAATAAATGTGTTAATATACATTCAGACACGTCAAGCACAGATGACATTGAAACATTTATGCAAGTTGAGAGTTCAAAACCCCCTCCGAAAACTGTTCCTAGGTACGCCCATGGACGCGAGCATTACAAACAGACACGAGGGAAATCATTAAAACTTGACATAGCGATGCCCGGATTGACTCGAGAAAGACAAGATGTTCTAAATGAAACGGCGACCTCGGGGAAGAAAATTCAGTAGGCGTTATCCCGTCTACGGCTTCCCGAATAGAAACCACTTGTAGCATGGAGTAGCTGGATTTACTAAGGGAAATACACAAGAATGGCTTTATTTTACTCATTTTGAAACAAGACGATTCTAGTCCCATTCAAATCCGGGCTAAGAGGGCTGTATAGACCGGATATAATTGTCCGTGTTTGATGCCCGGGGACAGTGAAGCGATAAGGTTCAGCTTTCCACACTCGACGGTAACAACATCGCCTCTATTCGCGGGGCGTAAAACTGGCGTGCAGTGTTTTCCTACTACTCTATTTCCTATGGGACTTAAGGACATCGACTACCACAGGCTTAAAATGCGTTTGCTGCGTGT
Source organism: Medauroidea extradentata (assembly GCA_003012365.1). Taxonomy (NCBI): domain Eukaryota; kingdom Metazoa; phylum Arthropoda; class Insecta; order Phasmatodea; family Phasmatidae; genus Medauroidea; species Medauroidea extradentata. The sequence goes on along the minus strand of PNEQ01066375.1, from coordinate 70,807 downwards.
TCGTACTTTTTTTTAAGAAACTATTCCACGTATGCCCATCGTGTCTATGGACGAAAAGAAAATACACTCCAAACGATGACTGGAGTAGTTTCAAAGTACCACGTCGATTAGAAAAATAATTTCGGAGCTCATTAAAATGGTTAAAAAAAATTGCTTTTTCAACCTGTTATGTCAGTGAAACTATTCACGGGATTCGTGTGAAACTACTCTAGGAGCATGTATTGGACTTTGCTTAAAACTTCACCAAGAAAAAGACGGGGTCACCACTGAAAGTGTCAATCAGGCAGTGTTGTACGATATCAATGCGCGCCATTTCAGTGACTTGCGGTAGAGGCGATACCGTTACTAAAACATAATTTGTTATTTTGTTAATTAATATATTCTCATTTTCATATAGCGTAACTCAGTCTGAATGCGGTTACTTAGCTATTGTTGTTTTAAAGTATAGTAATTTAGAAGCTGGTTGGTTTTGTCTGTCCTTTACGTCCGTGGCTTCGATGCCTTCTGCATAACACCATTCAATTGCCCGTAAGAAGCTGTTAAAATTTACTGAAGAGTATAGCTTCATAAGCCTGCCACGAAATATGCAAAAGCGCGAGAGTTTACGGTATCTTGAACCGAGAAACGAAGCTACTTTGCACACCCCTAAAAGTTTACACGCCTACGGCAACTTCCCGGCAGCAGCCGGTCTTCCAAACAACTTTCTACGGCGAACACAAAGATTCCCTCGATAACGAGCACCGCGCAGACATAAAACCGTAACAAGCACAGGAATAAAACCGCAACAAAATTACAGCGAAGCTGTGACGGCAGCAAACAAGCTAAACAATAACGACAACAATCTACTAACTTATTTCCCGGCTATTCTTTCTGTCTTTACGTGAATTGGTAACGCCCATTCAGAATTACGAGTTCCATTTTGATGCCTTGTTAAACCGCCATGCATTGTAGCACTATGCACTCACGCAACGAAGTCTTCATTTTTTATTACGTTAGTAAGTGGATATACGTATGTAGAGATGGTTTATCGCGGGAAAACTTGACTGTTTGCTGGGTTTCAAGGCACGTCCAGCTCACCACAACATTATTGGCTTTCTCTTGCACGTGAAGCTGTTGCCCTATTTGACTCAGCCATTAAGTATCCCGATATTGTAAAATGTAATGCATGTTAATGGTCTGCAGACAGCTGCGTTGTGGCTGACGTACGTCAGTGATTTTTGTGAAAATAATTTTGCAACACTTTTGTTTCAATGCCTTAAGGCCAGTTTACACCAACGATAACATTGCTAATAACACATGTTTTCAACAAAGTTATTAACAATGTTGTAAATAGGCTTGAAAATTATTGCCAACAACATGTAATCAACATTGTTGCCGAAATTCTGTTATTAACTTTGTTAATATTTATAAAAAATTTTAATAACATTTGTTGCCAACATTTTGTTGATAACATTTGTTAGCAACAAAAGTTATGAATTTTAGAAACATGTCATCAACAATGTTGATAACATTATTTTCCCGACCCATTCTAAGGCGGTCAAGAACAAAGGAGGTTGGTAACAATTGTTATTAACAATGTTATCAACCATGTTGTAGGCACTTTTGTCATTAACATTGCTATTAACTTCCGTTCACCATTCTTAGAACTTTGTTAGTAACATTGGTGTTTGCAGCAATGCTAATTACACATTTACTATCAACATTGCTATAAAATAGTGTACCGTAACTTAGGATTTGTTGATAACATTTTGTACGTAGCATTGTAACTGTTATTTTCTTGATGTAAACTGGCCTTTATGCACCTATCTGTAACCCAGCTTCATGGTCAGTGATTAGTTAGGGCCACGATTTTGTCACGAAAAGATTTTTGCCCCACTTTGTTTCAGTGACTCACGCGCACATCGGCAGTTCTGTTTCAAGGTTATTGGCAGCGTGTCTATGTTCAGACACGTCTCTCATTTGACTGCACCAATCAGAATAAGGTTATTGTGACTCCTTACATCCGTAGTTTTCCAAGGCAAGTGAGAATAAAACTATCCAATTACGGGCGATGTAGCAGACCTGTAGACGTGCACATGACGCATCGAAACCAAATGTTGCAAAATCTTTTCGCCATAAAATCGTGGCTCTAGTGACTGGCTGTTTTTAGCTCTTAGCGTCTAGGGTTCTACTTGAAAATCACAGACGTGTGGTGTCGCAGTAACCTTGTTCCTGTTGGCACAGTCAAATGAGCCACGCCTCTGCATTAACACATTCGGCCAATAACCATGAAGGAGACCTTCAGATGTGCACATAAGGCATTGAAGCAAATTGTTGCCAATTTCTTTTCACCAAAATCACCAGCGTTTTCAAGAGTATCTTGGCACAAAACATTTGCGGAATATACCATCATCTCCAGTTACATGATGTCCTGGACCGTGCTGTAAGGTGGTACGGAAAGTATTTTTTTTTTTTTTTTTTTTTTTAACAACCATTGGAAATATTTTCAATAATTTTATCTACGAAAAGAAGACACACTTCAAACTGTGTCTCTGTGATTTTAAAAATGTCGTCCGCTAGTTGAAAACGTTATTTCCAAGTTCCTCAAAAGTGCTAAAAATTATATTTTCATGTTTCTTCGACTGAGAAAATACTAACCGTAATCGTAAAACAAAATCATAGAAACTTACATTGGACTTTACCACATACTTTCCACAAATAATAACATGTTGAGTCCAACTGAAAAACGCAACACTGCAAGCTAGTTCAGTACTTCGCGCCTATATATATTCCACTTATTCACTTCCGCGTTTCTGTGCCTCAAACATATAAAAAAAAAAAAAAAAAAAAAAGCCGTCCAATAACTCTAAAAGAGTAAGTTGGACCTGGCGCACGAGACGTATTGTAGCATGATACGAAAAGTTCCTTTTTCTTGTAGCCTGTAACTAGTTAAAACGTTGCCAATTCGTATCTACGAAAAGAAGACAAACTTTGAACTGTGACCCTACGGTCTTCAAAATGCCGTCCTCTAGTTAAAATATGATTACCAAGCCCCTCAAAAGTGATAAAAAATATGACTTTTTCACGTTGCTGTAGCTGAGAAAATATCAACCGTAATCGTAAAACAAAATTATAGAAACCGTAAAAAAAAAAAAAAACATTAGCGTCCACTAGCTCTTAAGAGGAGTCCTCGACTGGCGCATGGACGGCGTTGCAGCGTGTCACGCGCATACATTTTCACGCCAAACAGCTATTGTTATTCATATTATGTTTACCTTAGAAAAGAACACACACTTGAAACCATACTTCTATTATTTTTTTAATGCAGCACGCTTGTTAGAAACATGATATTCGGGCCTCTCAAAATTGGTAAAAACGGGGGGTTTTTTTTAGAATGTTCTAACTCCGAAAATATTAGCTGAATTCGTAAATTACAAAACGAGAGGCATGCGTTGGTCTTTACTTCATACTATTCAAAAATAAGATATTGGGGCCAACGCTTAAAGTCCCATAGCAAAATGTCTGCAACGGAAACCTTGCACGCCAGTTTGGCGCAGTGCGAATAGAGGCGATATGCTTCTCGTCAAGCGTGGGACACTGGCTCTTATCGCTCCGCTGTTACCACGCGTCAAAGGTGGAAATTTGACACCGCGAAGGACTCCTCTTAAGAGCGCCGCTTACCAAGCGCTTATTTACGAAACTATTTTACGAGCCTATTTTGCCAAAGCACGAAAATAAATCACACTTCGGACAAGGTGGGAATGTCATTTCTGGGTTAACGTGCACATTAAAAACACTGCTTCTCAGACCCCAACATAGCTCTAAAACAGCATTTTCAGACTGCGAATCACTAAAGTCACGATTTTGTTGCGAACAATTTTTTGCATCATTTTATTTCAATACGTGCATATCGGCAACTCTGCTTGGCAGCGTGACTTTGCTCAGACGCGGTCTCTTATTTGACTGCACAAATCATAGTAAGACAATTGTGACACCATGCGTCTGTGATTCGTCAGTAGAACCTCAAGATAAGCGAAAGTTAAAACATCCAATCACTGACCATGAAGCACAGCAGCCACAGAAAACACTTGATGCAAAAACCTTTTCGCCATAAAATCATGGCTCTACGAATAAAAAATTCAGTAGCGGCGTACCAGAGTATTCATTTGCCCAGTCAGACGGGAACACGACAATTACGAAAGAAGAACGTCAGATACGGATTTGTTATACTGGAGCCTAGTCAACTTTTCCCGCGATAAACCATTATTAGAGATGATGGTTTATCGCGGGAAAACTTGACGGTTTGCTAGATTTCAACGTACGTTCAGCTTATCAGAAGATAACTGGTTTTCGCTTGTACGTTGACCTGTTACCCTATATGACTGAGCCAATAATAATCCTGATGATGTAATACTTGATGCCTGTTATTGGGCGGCAGACAGCTACGTTCTGGCACGAAACTACAGCGTTTTCAAGGGTATGTTGGCACAAAACATTTTCGCGATATACCATCATCTCTAACCATTATCCCTAAAAAAGCTGTATTCCGGTAGAATTCTAGTCGTACGGCCGAACAGGACAACATTGCTGAGGGACGTGACGCGCGTGCTAAACAGGTGCAAGTCACAGGTTGAGGTAAGCAAACTGAAACTGTTCACGCGAGACGGGACGCATGCTTACCGCTGGAGACTTCATGATGAATTACGTGTAAAGCCCGGACTTAATTATCTAGTGTAGGCGGAACTGGCGTGTAAAGCCGGCCGGTTGGGCAGGCGTTCACGGGCCAGCGACCGGGGGCCGAGCTCATAAACTCGCCGCGCGCAGCAAACAAGTGGCAATCTCATTAACTCGCGCGTTGTATGGGGGAGGTGTGAGCTGGAGGAGGAGGGGGGGGGGGGCAAGGATGGAGGTTGGGCGTGGAGTACCTGAGTCGCGTTAACTTTTGCGCTCCTCGGAAATGCTCGGGGGCACTCGTTTATCTTCGACGATGAACCAGACATCTAACCTATCACCGTCTTCTGTGACAATTAAGGCGGTCGCCTGCCTTGTAAAAAGCGACGCAGCGTGCTAGCAAAACTTTTTTTTTTTCACTAATAAACTTCTAAACGTGTTTCTAACGTGTATATTTACTTAAAGAACAAATACCTTCCACTTTTCAAAATATCACGTTAATTAGAAACACCATCGCGGAGTCCTTCAAAATGGCTAAAAACGGCTTTTGTCAATCTATCATATCTAAACAACCATTTATGGGATTCGTGTGAAACTACAATAGCGAGGTGTATTGAACTTAGCTTAAAACTTTCCACCAATAAAAATATGGGGTCGCCACTGAAAGTGTCAGTCAGGCGAGTGATCTATGATACCATTGCTCGCCGTCTCAGTGTCTTGCGGTAGAGGCACCAGATGAGCCGGTCAACATCGCCCTTGGCACCGTGCCTCACTGACACAAACACACGGCCACCAGGCGGGCGCAACCGTAGGCCTACGTACGTAGGAACGCAACGGTTTTGGGGTTGGATTCGGAACACTAAAGAATCTAAGTGCTCAAACGTTGTTTTTGTTAATGCAAAATGACGTCGTTAAATCATAAAGAATTAATTGTTTTGAAACTTAACATATTAAATAATTTATGACAGAAGGAGGAAGTACTTGATAAACATTGTTGAAATGAATTTTCGTTTTATTTTCTTACAGCTACTTTTAAGATTATTTCACAAACACCACTTATCCAAGATGATTGTCAATGCCAACAATGCCTCTCGATCCTTAACAGCAAATATTACATTTGCCCTCCCCCTCCTTAACCATGGTAATTGGAGTTGCGCCAATGTTATAAATTAGCTTCGATTAGATTAATTATACTACATGCTAGAACGATCAATGTTATTCAAAGACGTCATATAGGAACTAAACGTTTACCAGTGGCGGCTCGTAGGTTGTTGCCAGGGAGGGCTCAAATTGCAGAAGACTGTATAGTGTTGTGTGCTAGTTGACACTACAGCCACTGGCACACTGGTATGTAGATGCCACTTATTACTGACTGGTCACAACACAATAAGTAACCAGTAGATATTTCATGTTCATTAATATACGGCGGCGCGTTCACAGGAGTGTACAGTTCTCGGCGTATTGTACCTTCCCTGCCAACAACCCACGAGTCGCCACTGGTTTTTACGCTAATCGTTTGTTACATGGCCAAATTGAACGCTGACATACTGCAGGCGACGATAAGGAATTTTATACCTTAACGGAAAAGAAATCTACGAAAAAACGTTGGAATAAGGCATCGCGTGTTATGAGCTGCAAAATGGCACTGTTCAATTTGGTCACACGCAGAGATAGGCCGTCAGCATTGGTCTTGCATCTATTGGTGCTATCGGGGCCGCGATGGTCGAATGGTCAGACCTCTCACCTTCCACCAAGGCGATCCGGGTTCGGTTCCCGGCGAAGTCGGTCCCCGGATTTACGCATGTGCGAATCGTACCTGACGAAGCCGTTGGTCGGCGGGTTTTCTCGAGGATCTCCCGTTTCATCCGCCCTATCATTCCGGTACTGATCCATACTCACCTCATGTCACCCGACCAGCGCTAAAGACCTTGGTGTTAAGCTTAAGCGCTGGCCAAAATCTCTCTCTCTCACTCACTCTTTTAATGCTATCAGTTATGCAAGGAACAATTTCTGCTGCTTGTTGCCCCGTGACCAATCGCAGAGCTTTCGTGAATATGTTACATGAAGCTGATAATTTAACAGCCGAAATTATTTCTTATTTTTCTTTAAAATAAAATTTAATGACGTCTTACTTTGCTACGCCTAGTCAAAATTAATTTTACTACGGTCTCGTATTTTATTAGTCCCTTAGTAACGCAACTAGCGGTAAACTTCCCTATAAGAAAAGTTTTCTTTATAACCTGTAGTAGAATTAATCTCAGCTTATGTTGTTTTTCGTTATTTTAGGGACAAGTCACAATTGAAAAAAAAAAAAAAAAAAATTACTGTGCGCTGAATCAACGGACGGTTTTATTAGGTTAGGAAACAACAATAAAAATTAATATATTATGTGTAGAGATGATGGTATATCGAGAAAATGTTTTGTGCCCACATATCTTGAAAACACTGTAGTTAATTGCATATGACTGGGTGACGTACCTGACAGTAGCTCTCTGCAGACCAATAACTACAGACCTGAAAAATTCGCTGGTTCACTAACCTGTAGGTTAGTCTCCAAGAATATGTGCAGTCAAATGGGTCTACGTTTAGTTACATTGTTATTATTGGCTCAGCGACATACAGGAGTTGTCAAATAAGTAAACGGCCGATTGTGTAAGGGGCACGAAGCGCCAAAGACGTAGAGCAGTGCCGTGAACTTGGCGAACTGCAGCCAAACAAGGGGGCCAAGTTTCCAGGCGAGTGTCCAGACCTGTTCTTCTACGGCTGTGCTATGCACAGCGAAGCCATTTTATGTGTGACCGAGTTTGCCGTCCTACAAGCTTCTGTATCAGTGGCGTATCGTGGTCGTGTTCCAGGGCATGTAATATCAGCTCCGACTATATGCTTTGAGCACGTAGACTCAGTGTACCTACCTGTCATATCCAATAAACATGTATTGTGTAGATCAAAGAATAATACTAGATTCTGCAAGTTTAGTCTCACGCGTAACAAGTTTTGAGTATAGTCATTGCTAGAGATGATGGTATGTCGCGAAAATGTTGTCAACATACCCTTGAAAACACTGTAGTTAATGGCTACACTTGTGATTGGATGATATACGTCTGGCACACCGTAGCTGTCTGCAGTCCCGTAACAGGAATAATATATTACGATAGCGGGATTCTTATTGGCTCAGTCAAATAGGACAACAGCTTCACGTACAAGTGAAAGCCAGTAACACCTTTTAATGGAGTGAACGTACGTTGAATCCCAGCAAACTGTCAAGTTTTCCCGCGATAAACTATCATATTTACCACCTATAACTAGAGGCACGATCATTTCTCGTATTGATTCTAGGTCAGGTTGAATGCCAATCATGTATACTTCACTACTCCTTCTGTGATTACACGACACGTGTTTCAACACATCTTTGACGACTGCAAGCCAGTGATAAATAAGGAAACAAGTCGTGGTGGTAACACGTGCTACGGTTACAAGCCAATATATATATCTGACTTTGGCCAGTGTGTGTATAAATCTGAGAAGTCTGCCAGATTAATACCCGAAATAATCGTGCCTCTAGTCATGGCTTATAACTAGAGGTACGTCAATTTCGCAGATACATTCCAGGTCAGGTTGAACGCCAAAATGTATACTTCATAATCACGTGTGTGATTAGCTGGCGGCTGTCACGAAACGTATTTGACTACTGCAAGCCAGTAGTAAATAAGGAAATATTTCGTATAGCCATCGCGTGCTACTCGCTTGTAAGGTTGTAAGCCAATGAATAATCGACTGAGTCCAGTGCGAGTACAGGACTGAGAAATCTAGTGTACTGCCAGATGAATCCGCGAAATTGACGCACCTCTACTTATCACCGCATGCCTTGGAACACTACCACGATATGCCACTGTCTTGTATTCGTACTGCTGGCGAGTATTTCCGTGGAGCGGGGAAGTTATCGCGACCCAGAAGCTCGTGGCAGGGCGGTAGAACTGGGGTATCGATCCCTCGAGGCCGGCGCTGCGAGATGCGAGGGCTGCCGACGACGGCGACCTGAGGCCACTAATCGACCTCCCCCCGGGGCAGCTGCTCCTGCCAGACCCATGACGCGAAGTTCGCGCCGCCTGGCCTGATGTACGCGATCCTGCCTGCATCGTCTGCCCGGGGGCCGATTAAATATCGCCACTTGCTGTTTACACCGACGCAGGGCAACGCAAGTGCAGAGCAAGTTAAACAGGTCTTCTATGGCATTACGTGAGTATTTAATTCCAATGCAGCACAACCAGACGCAACGCAGGTGCAAATTTTGCGTTGCACCCATAAAAAGCGATATGTAATCGGCCCCAATTGTCTCGTAGCGAACGACCCACACACCGCCCAGGGGCGTCGTTTAGGGGTGGCAGGTGGGGGGGGGGCAAATGCCCTTCCTGGAATTAGAAGGAAATGTGTAAATTTTTTGTGTATTTTGTAAATTTAAATAATACTAATGTAAGCACATAAAACCGAAGTTTAATTATTAAAGGTTCTTATTTGTGCATGATTAATTAATAAAAAAAAGATGCGACAAAGTCTCCGTCGCAAAAATACCTGACCCCCACGAAAAGCCTTAAATGACGCCACCGCCTTGGAATAAAAGTATGAACCGGTGTAAAGTTCCCGCGTTTGAGGCGTGGGAACAGCGGAGCCAGAGTACCACGCTCTATTCGCAGAGCGTCAAACTGGCGTAATGTTTTCGTTGTAGTCTTTACAATATGGAACGTCAAGCGGTGACCATAAAATCTTATTTTTTAGTTGTATGTCGTCGATCAACGCATGCTTTCCAATTTCGCGTTTCTCCAATTCAGGAAGCATTTTCGGAATTACAGCAATCTAAAAAATATATTTTTTAAAACCTTTCGTAGAGGCCCAAATATCATGTTTCTAACAAGCGTAGTTTCAAGTAAGATTTTTTTTTTCGCAAATAAACATAATATGAATTAATTAAGTGGTTTCGTGTTAATAAAAGTATACGCATGACACGCTACCAGACAGTTCAAGCACCAGGCGAGCACTTGCATAACTGCTGAGTGGTTACACTTCTATTAGTTGAGAGAGGTTTTTAGGTACCTATGGCTTAGATGATGGCATACCGCGAAAATGTTTTGTGCCAACAAACCTTTGAAAACATTTCTTGCCACAACGTAGCTGTCTGCCGACCAATAACAGGCACCAAGTATTACAATATCAGGATTCTTATTGGCTCAGTCAAATAGGGTAACACCCCACGTATACAAGCGAAAGCCAGTAATCTTTTGGTAAGCCCGCGATAAACCATAATCTCTAATTACAGGTTAAGATATAGGCTCACTTAGGGAGACAGCTATGACAGTCCAACCCCTCTCTGGCGTGATGCATGCCCCCTTGCATCAAATGCCTCCTTTATAGGCGTATAGGGCTCAACTCTGAAACGCACTTAGGTCCCGTTCCTCCCATGGACTTCCGTCATAACACTGTAGGATGGAATATGCAAGGAAAGAAGTAACTGTAGCGAACGATAAGATACAAACTGACTCGCGCATCAAACGATTTTTAAAGAAAACGTGTCGAATAAACGTATGTCAGTTCGGCGTGGAGTCGAAGACATCGCTGGAAGGCGATCAGAGACACGAAATTCGTACGAGAATTTCGCGGAATTATTCTAGGTCAGATTGAACAACAAGAACGTATACTTCCATGATACATCTGCGATTGGACGACAGCTGTTTCTGTAACTGCACATTTGACGACTGCAAGTCAGTAGCAAATAAAATTACATAATTCAAGCGGATACCCCGTGTTAACCGGTCGTGTGAGAGTAGGGCTAAGAAGTCTTAGCAAAAAGAATTTTGCCCCAATTTTGTTTCAGTGACGTGCATATATCTGTAGCTATGCTTTGTGGTTATTGGCAGCGTGTTTTTCATTTGACTGTGTCAGTCACAATAAGTTTACTGCGTCACAACACGGCTGAGATTTGCGGGCAGAACCCCATGACACGTGAGTGGTTAAGGCCATGATCTTTCATTTATTTCAAACAATTGCAAATAGCTCGAATATTTTTTTTCACCGAATGCTTTTTGGAAAAAAAAAATTGAGACTGTGTACAGTCATATGATACACAATTTGGCACAGCGTTTTTTATAATGTACCGTTTGCTAGCAAAAAAAAAATATTTTGCTTCATTTTGCCTTATTTCGATCACAAAATGCATAATATTTCAGGGGCAAAAATCTAAAAATCTGTTTGATGTATTGCAACAGAACAATTCATATATAAACGTTGATATTTAAGTGTTAACACTGTAAGAAGAATTTTTGATATCTGTATTAATTTGCGTTAAAATATATTTTCGAAACCAATGCGAAACTAAAGAGCGAGGTCTTAAACATCCAATCAATGTCTATGAAGCAGGACTGCAGATTTGCACGCAAGGCACAAACGGGTCGGGGCAAAATAATTTCCGCGAAAAGTTCGTGGACTTAGATTATAAGTACGGACCCCCGATTTTCTGCGAGAGTATTTTTTTCACCACTTTGTTTCAATGTCGTATGTGCAAATTTGCTTTGTGGTCAGTGACTGGACGTTTTAAACTCTGGGCGTCTTGGGGTTGTACCCGCTAATCACAGACATACGGTGTCGCAATATCCTTGTTCTAATTGGTAGAGACACGAAAATTTCGCGAATTCAATGACCTGCATGTTAGAATGAACAACACTGTAAAAAAAAATTCCTAAAATGTTTAGGAAGTTATTATCCCAGACGCAGTATGGGACAGTTACCATACTTCCGTCTTGTAAATATGTAAACTTTTACGAATGTTACAAGTCTGGTAACTTTAGTATGCATTTGACTGTTTCATAATTGGGTTTATGTGAGTTACCATGGATGTCTGGGAAACTATTCTACCATACCTACTTACTTAGCGCTCCTATAAGAGCGTCTGGTAAATTTACAAACTATTTTTAGAGTGTATTCTATACATACTCAATCCCCGACTGTTAGTCAACTAGCTGCTACTCAGGGGAACAACAGACAATGAACGAATAGACGGGGCTTGAGTACGCATAGCACAACGGATTCTAGCCAGCAGGTAATTTAATTCGCGAAATGTTCCTGTCCCTACTGATTGGTAGTCAAATAAATGACGACTTTAGACAAAGACACGTTGCCAATAACCGCGAAGCTGAGCTGCATGCGTGCACAAGGCATTGACTCAAAGTGGTGCGAAAATAATTTCGCGAAAAACATGTATCAGGGCAGTGCGTGTACAGGACTGAGATGTATAAGGTGCTGCTAGACTCCCCGAAATACTCGTGCCGAGGGGCGTAGCCAAGATTTCTGTTCGAGCGAGGGTGTGATACCAACTTGAGAATTTTCATAACACAATAGGGGACACCGACCAAACGTCATGAAGCGAGGGATCCGAGTGTCCTCCCCCGGAAAAATGTATGTTTCAATGTGCAAAACGATGCAATTCAAGCAGTGAACTCTGAATATAACACTGCTAATTTTATCTTCGAGCAGGTAATTTTCATTTGGCCCTTGCTGGTGCCGCTATGAATTCGTGTACACGTCACGAAAGCTCTCGCCTCAAGGACTGGCGCAAGAAGACCCGCGTTCTTCTGTCGGCACTCAAGTGGCCATTCACCGCAGCCACTTCCTTTGAAGCCATTGACGAGTGTCTGTGTGTGTGTTTGTGTAGAGCTGTACGGGCGAGGGGAGGTGGAGGGGCTAGATGTGTGCTTCATTTTCACTGACACGTGTCGTGTTGTCGCGTCCTTCAGTTTGGAGTGCGCCGCGCGCCGTCGCCTCCGAGTGCGCTTTCTGGCACTCGAGCTGATAAGCCGTGTTTGGAGCGGTGTTGCCAAGTTTGCGGATTTACAGCTCAATTTCGTGGAGTTTAAAAACTTTTAGCAGAGAAATATACGCTTTAGTGGTCAGCGGCGTTTCAGTGGAGTATAACAACGGTGCTGCAAGGCAATGTAAAAAACATAGCCTAGGTATATGATGAAAAATATTGCAATGGATTAGTTATTAAAACAAAATATAGGTGATTCGGGATAAAGTGAGCACTTTTGAAAACCTAGTAACCTTTTCCTTTCAGATAATTTGTATTCTATTGTAACTTTTAAATGTAAAGAAAGATTGTATCATACTCAACAGTCGAAAGTCTCAATTCAAAATAAACAACATTTTAAAGGTTTTTTTTTGAAAGGTGGTGTTCAAAAGAGCTAATTTTATCGCGTTCATCTTAAAAGGTAGATACATACAAAATTCGTGTTATCATTTGGTAGCAGACTAAACTTCACTCTCCTATACATAACACAGCATAATCGCGATTCAATTGGTCACGAACTTTTGTGTGTTGTCATTTACGTGTGTTACGTCTTTACAGAGATTGTGACGACAATATCGGCCAGCGGGAAACGTGAGTCTAGTCAGCTGTCAGAAAATAACGCGCATTTTGCATGTCTCTACTAATAGCAGAAGTGTCGCGTGGAGTGTTCCAAGGTGTGCGGTGCCCAGCAGTGACTATACACAACACTGAGTTGTCTGAGAAACCATTTGACTTGTATGGTCAGGAACACTCCACAGCCAGTAGCGTACAAGAGGCAAGGTACTTATAATATATACACCTTGGTCTCTGCAACAACACAACTGCTCAAAGCGTATAGTCGTTGCTAATACCGCACGCCTTGGAGCACAGCCACGCTACGTCACTGACTTATAGGACTATAAACTTCGGTATTATTACGGTAAAACCAATTATTGTTTTTTGATGTAACAATTTTCAAAACGTTTATCTTTTTACTAAACCTTTCTATATATTTTGTAACGGGTTTTTGATATTTTATTATATTTGTAGATTTCCTGTAAACATTCCGTAGATTGTTTTTATATTGGAAATGGTAACACTAGTTTTGAGTTCTCTTCATTCCGTACTGCTGTGGAAAAGTGTACCAGCGATTCATGAACCCAGCCCGAAAATGCAGTTTGTGTATATATATATATATATATATATATATATATATATATATATATATATATATATATATATATATATATACGGTTTCGACTCAAGTCAATTAACCAATTTCGTTGATTACTGTAACACGGGGTGAGATTATGCCAAGTGTGGTGAGATAGTGACAGCCAAACGTTATATGTTCGTCTACAGATATTAAAAAATTCGTACTTACACAGGCTTAGTCCTGAAGAACAAATCAAGTCTGTTAAAAAAGAATACAAGAATAAAAAAGTATGTTATTTTATGTATAATTTGGTTGTCACAATCTTACCCCGACTTGGCATAATCTCACCCCGTTTTACGAGACATGATTAGCAAAAGCTATAGAACTGACTGCCATGAAAAAAAATCAGCCAACACGGAGAAGACGACGTTATACAACACTGCCCAACATATTTTTGATATCTATTATCGTTTACGCGTAAAAATTAATTTCGCTACAAAAGTAGAAACAAGAGAGCCTTAAGGGCGCGGTCTACCGCAATTTTCATCAATATTGTTTTATTTTGCATTCGTACCAAATATTTTTTTCTTGTTTTAGACACAAAATGTGACTAAATTTGGCTCTTATGAAATTTTTTTATCTCTCTCAGTTTTCGCGTAATGGCTTGTTAAATTCATATTTTGCATGTTTCCGTTTTAACGACTACACTAAAACCAACTGATATACCAAACTCAAAAAAATCACAGTGGATAAAGACACTGCAGGCTACAATGACATGCTCATAAAATTAAAGAATAAAAATTATTTGTATTTAAAAAAAATATTGAACTTTTCAAATTTTTATTTTCAGTTTCAGCATTTTTTTTAAATTCAAATAATTTCTATTCTTTAATTTTATGAGCATGTCATTGTAGCCTGCAATGTCTTTATCCACTGTGATTTTTTTTTAGTTTGGTATATGAGTTGGTTTTGGTGTAGTCGTTAAAACGGAAACATGCAAAAATATGACTTTAACAAGCCATTACGCGAAAACTGTGAGAGATAAAAAATTTCATAAGAGCCAAATTTAGTCTTATTTTGTGTCTAAAATAAGAAAAAAAAATATCTGGTACAAATAAAAAAAATTGTGATGAAAATTGCGGTAGACCGCGCCCTTAACAGTGGACGTGTGAAATGCTTAATAATCAACATTGCATACAAGTAACTAGGCCTACTGGAGAAATGTTCGCTCTACACACGTAGCACAAAAACGGCACGGTTGCAGAATAACACGGATTTCTTCCCCTGAAGATGGCAACTGTAGTGATTGCAGGAACGCCAGGAGAAGCAACAACGACGCGGCTGAACTCAAAGAAGCCAACATCTTCGAGACAATATGGCCGCGAAAGCATGCGAACCTTTTATTGGTCACTGGCGCATGAACGGTGATGCAGCGAATCACGCGAAACCGCTTAACTTATTCATATTACGTTTATCTACTAAGAGAACTCACACTTTAAACTATGCTTCTATAATTTTAAAAATTCAGCACGCATGTTAGAAACATTATTTTCGGTTTTTTTTTACTGCTGTAACTCAGAAAATACTATCCGGGTTACTAAAGTGCCAAACGAGAAGCATACGTTAGCCTTTACTTCATACTATCCAAAAACGAACCTGTAAGGTTATCGCTTGAAGTTCCACTGGGAAAAAGACTGCAAGGAAAACCTTGCACGTCCGTTTGGCGCGCTGTGAATAGAGGCGATATGCTACTCGTCGAGCATGGTACTCTGACCACTATCGCTAGAGTTGGTCATTTGAGGTGGAAAGAACTATGTAAACATTTTGTATCAATGCATAACGTTCACATCTGTACCTCTGCATCGTGGCTATTGGCAGAGTGTACTTGTGCAGATGCGTCGCACACCAGACGTCTGTAACCCAGCAAGAACAGCAATGCTACCAAAATGTGTTCACTTAAGGGCATGGGCCCAAGATTCTTCGCATTTAACGACAATTATTTTTTAAAACATAAAGGGTAGCCGATACCGTAAAATCGCTTCGTAACTTTGTTATGGCTGATTTAAACTGCATATTCTAATTTTGTCGCGTCAGAAGACTGCAAAATAGTTGGTAATTAGTTAATTAACTAAATTTCCTTTTAATTGATAAATTAGCTATACTCATCATACAGTTAGTCTCGAAAAATTACATTGCACAGTAAAACCAATTTGCAAAAAAGTTACGAAGCAATTTTACAATATTGATTCTTGTATGGATTTAAAAAAATAATTCTTTTGAAAGCCGAGAAACTCGGGCTCAAGACCTTAATATCTTAGTAACTTCAAAATTCCTTATTCAGTTGCTTTCAAACATTTATTGTAAAAAAAAAAGGAGGGAGACTTATTCCCATGGAAATCCCCCCCCCCCCCTCATCGACGGGCACGTCTCTGACAAATGTGCATAATAATTAGTAGCAGTAATATTCACTGACGTATACGTATCTTAATTTAAACGTTTAATCAGAGGCAAATTAAATACATTTCAAATTAATTTGATAATAATAGCATATTATGAGAAGTTAGGGATTTAACTGCCTGACTGTAATTTCGTTAGTTTATGGTAGTATAGTGTATTGTTATAATAAGTGGTTAAGGCCTCGCTCTTTAATTCGCAGTGATTTCGAAAATATTTTTAAACGCAAATTAATACACAAATCAAAAATCCATTCTGACAGTTTTAACACCGATATATCATAGTTTGTATCTGAATTTTTCTGTTGCAATCCACCGAACGGATTTTTAGATTTTTGTCCCTGACACATCACATATTTTGTTGTCAAAATAAGCAAATATGAAGCAAAATATTTTTTTTGCTAGCAAACGGTACATTATTAAAAAAAAAAAAAAACGCTCTGGCAAAATTATGTATCGTATGACTGTACAGAGTCTCAAATTTTTTCAAAGCATTTGGTTAAAAAAAAATATTAGAGTTGTTTGTAATTGTTTGAAATAAATGAAAGATCACGCGAAGTAAGTAAATGAGCATATTGTAGCGACGTCGTTTGAAAGTTGTCTCGCGAATGTCGCGCGATGCGATCAAGAGTCTGTTTATCTCTACACGGTAGGTAGAGTTAGGTCGGGCAGAACACGAGCGATGAGGTTTTTATCTGGTGCTGTTTGCGCTTTCAATTTTTTTGTAACGTCGTAAGCTACGCTCCTTCAAGACGAGTGCGCTCAATAAAAAAAAAAAATGAGAGCTACTTCAAGGTTCTACGCTGAAGTAGTAAATATCTGTTTCACCGAGTGATGTTTTTGTGCTTGACTCGAGACACGTTTAAAGATGTCGGACTCAATATTGTACTACCTTAACTCTGGCTCGAGATTTTTTTTTCCCTCCACCCAAACCAAATAATAATGTCTTTCTACCGAAGCATTGAGTTGGGTAGAACAAAAATTGGTATGGAATTTAATTTTTTGGCATTCCCTTTGATAATATTTTCGTCGTATACGAAAAGTGTAGGCCTACTTCCTTTAGTGTAGGCATGATGTTAAGATATGTATTAATGCATTTGAATTTTAAATAAAAATTAACTTGCTAAAATAATGTGATAATTCTGAATAAAACACAAATATCAATACTTATGCCCACAGCTATGTCAACTAGTCGCAATTAGCAAGTTTTTAGTACATTTAAAAATAAAAATATTTTAATTATTTTCAAGCTGGAAAGGGAAGTGAGGGCCCTTCCGTTATCATCCCCCCTCCTTTTTTTCTCTCTTTTCAAAACTAAATTTATGGTTAGAGCCAGTAATCTTTGTCGAAAATAATTTTGCGCTTTTTTTTTTTTTTTGTTTCAATGCCTTACGTGAACATCTGCAGCTCTGCTTCATGATTATAGGCAAGATGATTTAGTGCAGCGGCCAACGGGAATAAAGTTGCTGCGACCCACATGTCTGTGATTTGCAGGTAGGACAACAAACCACTGAGAGTTAAAACACATCAAATCACTGACCATGAAGCAAAACTGTAGGTAGGCACGTAAGTCGCCGAAACAAAATGGTGCTAAATTATTTTCGAGCAAAAATCAATGGCTCTAATTATACGCATGGAAACTACAATGCCGGATGCGGATTTTCCGCGACAAACCAGTCTGGGATGTGCCGGATTGACAAGTGTGTACTGCAAACAGCATCGTGTGCTATTATAGCATATTATTCGGTGTAAATCGGGTTTTGAGTGGCGTGCGACACGAACAGTGGCGTGTGTAGCCGCGACGCGAAGGGCAGCGTCCCGAATAGACGGGTTGGAAAAAGCCCGGGAGAGGAGTGAGATGGTTACGTGGACCAGGAGACAGCATTCCGACGTGATATGTGGTGGGAAGGAGTGAGTTCTCGGGGAAGGGGGGGGGAGATTGTGGAGATGCGGCTAAAGGAGCAATGAAGGCAGCACGCACAAAGCGACGACTTGTGAATGTCAACACGTCGATCAGAAGGAAGCCACCTACGATGACCACGCTAGGAAGGTTATCCTAACTATTAGTTACATAATTGAGCCGCTCGCGAAGGTCCGAAGGTAATCGGTTTTTCGACGAACACAAAGGAATTCACAGCGCTACCGCTCGACAAACTTAAGTGTGTCCTCGAAAAGTATGTGAACTACAGCCATCCCCCTTCTCTGGCATATCTCACCATCCTACTCTCCTTCGACGCGCTACACCCTCGCAGCCAATAGCGAGCAAGTAGCCTGGCCGTCGCGACATGCACTGCGTACAGTCTCGTCTGCTGAAAAGGGAAAACCAGCCTGTAGTTAGTTGTCCAGGTCTTGTCGTTTTGCACCGCGCATCTGCGGTATATCATTGCACAGGCCTTATAGACCTACTACAGACGGTCGTTTACAATCTGAATGAAGTGTACAGGGAGGGAGGACTTCAAGATATTCTCCTCCACGCCACAGAATATTTAGGAATACAGAAGTGAAATAGTCGGCAGGAAGGCGAACTCAGTCACACACGCCAGCAAAATGGCTTCCCTGGCCAGCAACATGGCGGAAACACCTACTGCCAATCAGCGTGAGGCAGCTGCTCTGCTAGTCGGCAGCCAGGCCAATAGGAAATCTGTAGTAACATGCAGGAGCCAAACAGACACGGGGCTGGAGTCTACAGCCTCGGGCAGCCAATAAGCGGCCAAGTTCGCCTATATCAAACGAGCCGCCACGTCATTTCACGTCTGTATTACTATTTAGTCTGTGTCCACACCTTCACATGGCGACCTGGAAACACTAGCGCTCTTACCTCCCCTACCCGGGGCAACACTTAGGTTTGTTAAGAGTGCGTGGTAGATAAATAAACGCTGAAAGCATCAATTGATTCCTACGCTTTTTTCGAAACCAATATGGATAAAATACTCAATGACAATCCTAGATAATGGCATTTGCTAACTTTATGAGTAAATATTTATCCAGAATTACTAATTCGTTACCCGTGATCTTGTGCGCCGCAGTTAAATGCACGAGGTTCCGGAGTCAGAGATTGTGCCTCAGAAGTTCGTAAAACTGGAAACTATTTTGTTTAAAACGTTGGCTAAAACTATTGTCTAGGATTGCTATTGTTTAATTTTCGCAAATTGGCTTCAATAAATCTATAGTTATAGATTAATTCTTTTAGCGTTGAATTATGTGCCACGCCCTCTTAAGCAGTTGTGTAGATGCACTCACTGCAGGTTCGTGTCTTTAGGGAGTGCTCACGACCCTTCCGTGCTATCTGTACACCATTATCCGCTCGTTGTAGGCTCCTTGTTGGTTCGGCTGTCCAGTTGATTGCTGCAAGTTCATTGAAACTAATAAATTTTAACTCTACACTTTGTGAGCGGCTCACGAACGATTCGCGAATCGCTAGCAATAGGCTTCTCGGGTAGAGTTGTCGGCCCTATGGTGACAAATTGAGCATTCTGATTTATCGTTTGTACGCACACGCAAGCAAACGCTCCACGTACCTTAAGTTTGACCGACGTATTTTCAGAAGAATTTCTACGCATTTGGGCAGATGCGGATTCGGTTCCCGGTCCGGTCGTAGGCCACGGCCAATTCACTTCCTTTTCGTGATTTCCTGTGCCGTGGAGTGAACACTTTATATATTTCTCCGATTAATATTAGAGGCACGATTATTTTGTGTACTGATTCTAGGTCAGGTTGAACTGAAGAGTGTATACTTCCCTATCTTCACTGTGATCGGACAACGGTTGTTGTTTTCATACACATTTGACGATTGCAAACTAGTAATAAAATAAGAAAATAACCAGTGAAATCATGTGGTCCCTGCGTGTACGGTTAGAAGCCAATGGATAACCAACTATGGTCAGTGCGTGTACAGGACTGATAAATCTAGGCTTCTTCCTGATGAATACTCGATATACCCATGCCTCTAATTACTATTAATATAACTAAAAAGTTATTTACAAGTGCTGACTTTAGCGTGGACAGCCTCTACTTTATGACTAAAGACAGTGAAAAATCGCAAGAATATTTCGTGCCACCGTATTTTACAAAACAGAGTGCGACCCTTAGGCGGGATTTGTTGGGCTAGGTGGGGGGGGGGGGGCACAAGCCAATCCAAAATTTTTGACAACAAATAAAATTTATTTTACTGTCCATTTAGATATATTACCTTTCACAATAACTTGGCTGAAACTACTTAAATAGCATAATTTTGCACCTTGAAATACACATTTTCCTGGGGGTAACATCCCCGATTCCCCCGCTTTACTGTCTGGATTGGTGTTAATTTATTTGCCACCCTAACCAAAATGCTGAAGTCCCGCCCATGGTGAGACCTGCACCTTGTATGATTGGAGGATTATCACGTAGTTGTTCAAATAAGAATCACGAATATTCAGGAGCGCCGCACAAGAGTCACCATTGGCCTAGTCAGATGGGAACACGCCACACTGAGAAAAAAATTTTGTTGGTGCAAACAAAATTTGTTTGAATCAACCAAATCATTTGTTTGTATAGGGGCAAAGAAATATTTGTTTGCTCGTACCAAATTATTTTGTTCCCTCGATTTGTTTGAGGTAAATAGCTTAATTTTGTTAGCAGTACCAAATATTTAGCTGGTCATAAAAATATTTCGTTGGCCGTATCAAATGCACAAGCAATATTTTAAGAACTAAAAAAATTATATTTTATAAACTTGAAAATTTTTTGAAATTTTAAGAGCTTAAAAAAAAAAAAAAACCGCGCCGGGATTTGATCCATTGTCCCTTTACTTAACACTTGCAATGCATGACCTAACCAACTTTTTTTTTTAAATAAAAATGTTTGGTACAATGGCAAGGCTGACACCTCGCCACTGCACCAAACATTCCCCCCCCCCCCCACTTTTAAGTTAAAGAATGCATTCCCCAGTAACTTTGTATAGTGTAGTCGTTGTATTTGTAAGGTGTCTTTGGCACACAGACAAGACGAACACAAACACCCAGTCCTGAACCCGAGGAAGTGGTTGTAAATGTCACCTCCCCGGCCGGGAATCGAACCCGGGACCCTTGCCCCTCCAACTGAGCTACGAGTGCTGCCACGACAGCGAGATTGTTATTTGTATAGGAGTAGTTAAGTCGTGCTCCGCAGGGCCGCAGCACAAAGGAGTTGTGCAGCTGCGGTGTTTTTCAAGTTTACAGCATTTTCTTTTATGATCAATCGAATTAACCACTTTGAAATTGTTATAGCTAAAATAAAAATACTATAATTATGCTGATGAACAGTTTAGACGTCCTACTTGTGGCACAAACTTATATTTTGAATGTTGAGGTATACAGTGTTCGCCATCTTATCGCTTACGCACGCCAGCCTACCATCTTCCGCAAGTCAACCAAATGTATTTAGTTTCGCCAACAAAATCATTTAGTCCATCGAGAAAAAAAAATGTTGGTTCAAAGCACTTCACTTGTAAGTAACAATATTATTTTGTTGACAAATTGTAACGAGTTGTTTGTTTACACAAAATATTTATTCGACGTCCTGTAGTAACCAAATATACGTTTGGCACAAACAAATTGCGTTTAAATAAATAATTTGGTCGAGGGAAGTAATTAAATTTGTTTGGAGGACTCCAAGTTTGGTCTTACCAACAAAATATTGTTTGGCTGAAGCAAACATCACCCAAACAAATATATTTAGTATAATGAAACAATTCTTTCTCTCAGTGCAATATATAAAGAAGAACGTCAGATATGGACATGTTCTGTAATTCCCCCCCCCCCCGATAAATCAGCGTCCCTATTTACGAATAGAGAGTGGAAAACTTCGCGGGTTCAACTTATCGACCAGATAAAACACAATATTCTCGGTAACTTGGTGAACTACAGCCAAACAAGGGGGTCAAATATCCAGGCGAGTGTCCAGATCTGTTCTTCTACGGCCGTGATTTTGACACAGCTTTGACGACTGCAAGATAGTAATAATCAAAGAAATAATTCATTGGCGATAACACGTGCTACTTGCTTGAACAGATAGAATCCAACGGATATTCGACTTTGGCCATGCGTGTATAGAACTGAGATGTCCAAGCTGTTGTCAGATGAATACGTGAAATACTCGTCTCTCTATATTTATGAGTCGGGCCACGAATTTGACGCGAAAAGAAATTTGCACCACTTTATTCCAGTGTCTCACGTGCAGCTCGGCAGCTATGCTTCATTGTTAATGGCAGCGCGTTTATGTTCAGACACGTTTCTCATTTGACTGCACTGACAAGGCAAAACCATCCAATCACAGACGATGTAGCAGAGCTACAGGTGTGCACATGACGCATTGAAACAATATGTTACAAACATTTTTTCGCCATAAAATCGTGGCTAAATTTATGAGTCTTTATATGTGTATGTGGTGTCTACCCGCAGCCCCAAGCTGGATGTGGGGACAAGCTGCTAACTTTAGCCTCTCTCTCACAGCCGTCGATTCTGAAACATGGACACTGCCGGGCGTCTGTGTGTGTGACCTAGCTAGCTGAATATTACAGGGCCTGTCTGGTCGTGCTGACAGACCCCCTCAGGCCAAACACGTCTAGACATCCGGAGCATTGTGGGAAGGAAAATGGTGGTGGCGGGAGGAGAAAAGCTCTAAGAATCATCGCAGCGTGTGTGTTTGAAACGGGGTCGGAGCAAGTACAGGGGCGTTATTTAGGGGGGGGGGGCAGAGGTCCCTGAATTTAGAATTTCAAGTGCATAAAATATTTGTTTTGTAATTTGTTATTTAAATAATGCTAACTTAAGCACATAAAACTGAAGATTTATTATTAACGTTTCTAATTATACATACTGAATTAATTAAAAAGATGCAACAAGGTCACTGTCGCCGAAAAAAAATCTTGCCCCCCCCCCCCACCTGAAATGTCGCCCCTGAGCAAGTACTATTTCAAAAGCAATCCGCACGAGTCAAGAATAACCCGTTTGTTAAAGTTTTCAAAAGACGACTGAAATATAGTTTCAAAACATCACGATTTTGGACCCCTCAAAATGGTTCAAAACAGCCTTTTTGAAATGTTTCATCTTAAAAACTACTCACGGATGAGCGTTAAGAGTGACGTCGGTCGGTGTATGTAATGCATTATCGCCTCTACATGCAAACCCAGCAACTGGCGCGCAGAACTTTACTATTATTCATTTTCCTATGGGACTTTATTAAGCGGAGACCGTACTATTTTATTTGCGATACTTATGGTTCAAATTCCAGCGTTTGTTTCTATTACTGTGTTTCTCGAATCCGGTTGGAATTTTCCTAGATACGGCAGTTTAAAAAAGCTGTTTTTTTTATAGCCATTTTGAAGAGTCTTGAAAATTGTGTTTTTATACAATAAGAAGAGGTACGTCAATGTCGCGGATTCATCTGGCAGCAGCCTAGACTTGTCAGTCCTATACCCCCACTGGCCACAATCGATTATCCATTGGCTTATAACCGTACAAGCAGGTAGCAAGCGATAGCACTTCCTTATTTACTACTGGCTTGCAGTAGTCAAACGCGTTTTCGTAACAGCCGCCAGCAAGCAAGATATGACAATGAAGTATACATAATTGGCGTTCAGCCTGACCTGGAATGTATCTGCGAAATTTACGTACCTCTAACAAGCGATCTTAATTTTTAAACTAATAGAAACATTTATTGAAAAATGTTTTCTTTTCATAGGTGTACAAACGTAATGCGCGTTGAGATATTTCTTCAAAATATTATTACTAGAGGTACGTCAATTTCGCGGATTCACCTGGCAGTAGCCTACATTGCTCAGTCCTGAACACGCTCTGGATACAGTCGATTATTCATTGGCTTACAACATTACAAGAGACAGCTCTACGAATCCTTTCCTTATTTACTACTGGCTTGCAGTAGTCAAATGTGTTTCGTGACAGCCGTCAGCTAATCACACACGTGATTACGAAATATATATTTTTGGCGTTCAACCTGACCTGGAATGTATTTGCGAAATTGACGTACCTCTAATGATTACTTGTAACTCGCTGCAATATGTTACAAGCGCATGTAGATAGAAACCTTAATATTTAATTGAGTCCTACGTTTGTACACGCTGCATTCACAACTACCACTCAGCGCGGGTACGTACGTGTTTCAACTTTGACACTACGTACGCACTATGCTACGTGGTGGTTGAGAATCCTGCTTAAGGGGTCCGCCTCGTGGCACATGTGTTTGTGTGAGTGAGGTATGGTGCTAAGGGCGACGTCGTATGGGCCATACAACGGTGCGTCGCCTCTACGCTTAAGGCGTGCAGTCTTCGCGAAAAAACAAATTTCCTATGGGACTTTAAGTGGTGACCCTATTGTTTTATTTACGAAATCACTTTACTAAAGTCCAATGCACTACACTTAAGTGGTTTCACTTGTATCCGATTAGTATATTTTCCGCTATAGCAGCCTGAAAAACCCGTTTTAACCCATTTTGACGTGCCCTAAAAGGGGATTTCTAATACGTGTGTTGTCCTGAAAGTACTTAAGGGCAGTCGTCTGAAGTGTGTGTTCTTTTCGTAGACAAACGGCGTGAACACACGTGTATTAGTTTCGGTGTAAAACGATTTCTTCAAACACGCTGCAGCGCGATTTTATCGCAACGAGGCGGGCCCCTTAAAGGTGATACCGCACCAGATGAGCTGGTCAACATCGGCCTTGGCGCAGTGCCTCACTCATACAAACACACGGCCACCAGGCGGGCGCTTTTACGCATTTAACATTGATATAGGGTATTAGGCACTTTAAAACGCAGGTCAGCGGGCTTACAAAGACCCGCC
This sequence comes from Medauroidea extradentata, assembly GCA_003012365.1. Lineage (NCBI taxonomy): Eukaryota > Metazoa > Arthropoda > Insecta > Phasmatodea > Phasmatidae > Medauroidea > Medauroidea extradentata. The sequence goes on along the minus strand of PNEQ01066375.1, from coordinate 45,920 downwards.
TCGCTGCAATAAGCCTAGCAGAATGGGGAGGTCACTGGGGCGTGTCGATATGAGGGGGAGACTCCCCTACGAGGTGCCGGCGCCATCGCGTGCGTGAGGGGGCATTCTGGGAGCTTCCGGTAGCGCAGGAATACTACAGTGCCGCCAACCGTGCAAGGCGGCAGCGCTTACTTTAAGCAAAGACGTTATATAAGAACTAGACTGAAGCTCTTTCGTTGCATGACCAAATTGAACGCTGATTTATTGCTAGCGAAGATAGGGAACTGCGTACTTTAACAGGGGTAGGGGGAACGAACAACAAAAATAAATTGGTTAATAGGTAGAAACCTGAAAATTTCGCGTTTACTTTTACGCGCAAGTCAGAATTCAAGCAACTATAGGTCTGTATCACGTTCACAATATTGGCCGTTAACTTACTCGACACTTCCTGAAAGTAGCTAGGTCAATAATGAAACTGTAACTAAGCAAAGGCCCATACAACTGTGTCAACGAGCAGATAATAAACAGCTGCTGTCTTCACGATTTCACATATATTCTTGGAGGCTAGCCTACATGTCAGTGAACCTGCGAATTTATTCCAGTCTCTAAGTATATGTGATTTCATGTTTTGGCCTGCAATACGGTTCCGTTCAATTTGGTCACACTTGGATACCGACCGTCAGCATTGGTCTTGCAGCCCTTGGCTTTGAGGCGCCCGCCTACTGGCGGTGTGTTGGTGTGAGTGAGGCACGGCGCCAAGGGCGATGTTGACCGGCTCATCTAGTGCGATACCGCCTCTACCGTAAGACATAAACGGTTTGAAGTGGCACCGAAGATCGCTCGCCTGACTTGATACTTTTAGCGGAAACCCCGTCGTTTAATTGGTGGAAATATTTAAGCAAAGGACAACCTTTCTATCGAAGTTTCACACGAATCCCGAGAGTAGCTGTTACGATATCACAGGTGTAAAAATATTATTTTTGACGTGACAACGTCTTATAATTCGATAGAGCCGGCTGCACGCACAAAAAAACATGACTCATGCGGCGTTACCTCGCTCTAAGGCGTTCCATGTAAGGCTTGAAGTGCAAGCGAGAGCGCGGAACGAGCGACAAAGAAGTACAATCGGCCTTTGCGTTCGGCAGCGTTCGACATCCGTCTCTCTCCTACTTGAGTGAGCGATGCGTCTGCGTGGAGTAAAAACTATTAAATTGTAAAAAAAAATTTTACATAATTGTATTTATGCGTACAAATAAATATAACTTGATCAATTTCATTGTGATTTCCAATTACTTCCTTCTCTATATACATCCAAATCTATTAAACAAATGAAATTAAAATTTTCTTTTGAAAAATGATACCATTCCATCAGTATTTTCTTAAGACGTTGTCACGTTCAACTATCGTCAGTAAACCGACTTTAC
>PNEQ01066375.1:0-44417 GCA_003012365.1 Medauroidea extradentata | reverse complement strand
CCATTTTGAGGGACTCCGAAATGATCTTTCTAATTGACGCGATGTTTTGAAACTACCATTCCGACGTCGTTTGAAGTGTTCGTTCTTTTCGTAAATGCACACATTAGAAACAAGCTTAGAAGTTTCTTAGATAAAAAGAGTTCTGCTAGCACGCCGCAGCGCTAATTACAATGTAGGCAGGCGGGCCCCTTAAGTGGGATGGTGCACTAAAGCAGTGAATTTTCACAATTTTCGACATAACTTTTCCCCATTGCTTATTATAGAAAATCAAGGCTCAACCATAGATTAAACAGTTACACAGACGTGAAATGACGTGGCGGTTCGTTTGATACGAGCGAACATCGCCGATTATTAGCTGTCCGGAGCTGTTAATAAGAAACCCGTGTATGTTTGGCTCCTGCACGTTACAGCAGGTTTCCTATCGGCCTGGCTGCCGACTAGCAGGGAAGCCACCTTACACTGATTGGCGGTAGATGTTTCAGCCATGTTGTTGGCCAGGGAAGCCATTTTGCTGGCAAGTGTGACGGAGTTCGCCGTCCTACTGGCTATTTCACTTCTGTATTACTAAATATTCTGTGGCTCAACAATCCGTACGTTACACTTTTGTACACCTTCTTACTATATTACATAGTCACAGACGTTCTTATTTTTGGAGCAATTGTGGCAGATAAGAAAAATGTCTCTTCTTTCCTATCTGCCATCACTGCTCCAAAAATAAGACAGCGTGTGACCATGTAGTACTGTAATAAGTTGTACAAAAGCATAATTTCCTGATTGTCGAACCCTGATTTTCGATGTGTTCTTTTCGTAGAAAAACGTAAAAGGAACAAACCAAGCGGTTACGTAAAAAAATAATACACGTGACAAGCTCCACAGACTATTATATAGTAACACAGACGTAAAATAACGTGGCGGCTCACGCCGCTTATTGGCTGCCCGAGGTTGTTGATACCAACCCCGTGTCTGATTGGTAGAGACCTGAAAAATTCTCGTTTTCTTTCAGGTACAAGCTAGAATGCCAACAACTGTAGGTTTGTTCCACTTTCACAATTGGCCGTTTGCTTATTTAACACCGCCTTTCAGTCGATGAGCCAATAATATAAATGTAACTTAATGCTGGCCCATTTCACTGTGTCAGCGAGCAGCTAATGAGCATCTGCTTCAGTCCACAATATTCTTGAAGGCTATTCTACCGGCCAATGTACCCGCGCATTTTTCCGGTCTCTACTGTTTGGTTTCTTCATGTTATGGCAGGTTTCCTATTGGCCTAGCTGCCGGCTATCACGGCAGCGGCCTTACGCTGATTGGCTGTAGACTTATTCGCCATATTGCCGGCCAGGAAAGCCATTTTTCTGGCGCGTGTGACTTCGTTCGCCGTCTTACCGGCTATTTAACTTCTGTATTCCTAATTATTCTGTGCTACAAACACGTTAATGCGCCAGGCGAGGACTTCTGTTAAGGGGGTGGTTCACCACAGTTTTCATACCAAACCGAAAAAATTCACAGTGTATAACAAATATTGTAGGCTGCGATTTGACATATATAAAACAAAAAAAAAAAATTAAATATGTCTGTATTTAATAAAAATGCTGAATTTTGAAATGAAAATTTTAAAATTCCAACTATTTTTTTAAATACAAAACTATATATTTTTTGTCTTTATATATGTCAAATCACATCCTACAAAATAGTTATACACTGTGACATTTTTCGGTTTGGTATGGCAGTTGGTTTTAGTGGCGTGCATAAAACCGTAAAAGTGCAAATTTGTATGTTTACGACTCATTATACAAAAACTATAAGGGATATAAAAATTTCCTAAGAGGAAGATTTAGTCACAATATATGTCTAAAATAAGAAAAAAAAAATATCCGGTACAAATATAAAAATAATAAAAGACGTTGAAAACTAAGGTGAATCGCCCACTTAATGCTTTACAAAATGACATAACCATTTTTTGCGTGTCATCATTGAACTATTTCTGCAATAGTTAGTATTATAAACTGAGCAGTTCTTGTGGGTTTACGCCATTGTGGGAGCATGTTTACGTGTTGCAGAAAACTCCCGCAATAAAATCGAACGACTATATACTCCTTTCTGGAATTGTATGTTTATGTTTGTTTAGCTAATACTGGCTTTTCCTTTTTTTTTTTTCTTTTTGTTTGACTAGGGTTTTTATACAACATTCGCTCGAAATGGCGGCGTGTATGTACAGAAGGTTCAGTTCATTTTTTTTTTGCATATGCCCGTTCTTGAGAAAATATGATTGCAGAACACTTTACAATATAGTAATATAAAATCAATAAAATTAGGATGTCACATTACTCAACATTAGCAATTACTTAGAATTGTGAAAAATAGGAAAACCTACCTTACTTCGTTATACTCAGGCTTAGAACTTCAGTAACAGAAATACGTTAAAACATATTAATTGTGATCTTATATTTGATACATTGGTCAGTTATTGTCGACATTACACATACTTGCTCTCTGTTGGTAACCTAGTGACTCTGTGTACAGATCCATCCCAATTATGTGAAGCCCACAACGTGATTATAGCACGATATTACGGTATACAACGATATTACGGTATACGATATTAAGGTATACCACGATATTAAGGTATACCACGATGTATGGTCAGTTAGCGATATACAAGTTCGGGAATTGCAGTAAGTCGGGAAAAGTTAACTCCTGTAACTCAGTAATACTTATTTCACATACCGAGACTTAGGCTATCTTGCAATTTCACTACAAACACACAGATCTGCAGTGAATAAATAAAACAATCGGTTAAAGAAATTAGCGCGTGCAGGTCAAAGAAATGCAACCGCCTGGTGGCCGTATGTTTAATGCGAGTGAGGCACGGCGTCAAGGGCGATGTAGACCGGCTCACCAGGTGCGGTATCGTCTCTACCGCATGACATTGAAACAGTGTGCAATGGCGTCGTAGAACACTCGCCTGACACTTTCAACGGTCATCCCATATTTTTACTGGCGGAAAGTTTCAAGCAAAGTCCAATATACTTTTACATGGTAGTTTCACACGAATCCCGCAAATAGTTGTTTACGTATAATAAACTGAAAAAGCCGTATTTAACCATTTAAAGGGCTCATAAATGATCCTTCTAATTAACATGTTTTGAAACTACCATTTCGAAATCGTATGAAGTTTCGTAAATTCACACATAAAAAGCACGTGGTAAACTTACTCAGAAAAAAATGTTCCGCTACAACGCTGTTTACAAGGCAGGCAGGTGGTCGCCTTAAACGATTCTCATTTAAATTAAACCAAATTGTAACACTGATCAGATACGGAAATTATGATCTTCATCAATTTTTAGGAAGCGATACGAACGTGTCCGCAAGCATAGGCCTAACGCCAAACAATGCGTTGTACGAATTATTCCCGAGTTAATTAACTGTTTTGACTTCGTGTGAGAGAACAATTCAATGTACGGTAAAAAATAAACTATTATAACACCACACAGTTAATATTCTTCACAAGGAATATTATTAAGCGGAATTAGCATACAACTACAAACAAGATACGACCAGTGGGGAAGGGAAGACGCCCATGTGCTCAATTATTAATGCATAAGTAGCAGGAATAAAAAAACGTGACAAGTAATATTTACACGGTTCATAATTTACTCGTTTCTAGCCGACTGTATAGGAAGCATGAACGCACATTAGAAGCGGTGTATTTCTGTGCAGGTATACGCCCCTCCCCTCCTGCCGACCAGTCATTCTTTCTCTTTTATTCACGGCAACCCTTCCGAAGCTCACGATGAAGCTGTTTGACGGGATCCGACTACCCAAAGCTAAGGGGCGTTCCTATTGAGAACCGCGCGTATGAAAGGCGAGTATTGTGGGTACCCGGTGTGCATAGCTCCCTCATGCCTAGCACAAGTCTTCACAGCTATGAACGGGGAACGAGGCAGGCAGGGTAGATCAAACGACTTTTTAATGCCGTGGCAAAAGTGTCCGCGCAGTCACCGCGAAAGAAAACTCGCGCCCGCTGATGAGTACCATCCAGAATAAGGAAGACTGCAGGGCATCAAAAGTCACTATTTTGGATTTCTATTTTCCGCGGTAACTTCAAGTTTCTAGAGTTTCATACAACTTTTTTTTCGCATGGTGCGGCAAAATACTGACGTCTGGAGCTTTATAAAGAGTTTATAACTTCAATGATTTTCTTAGTTTTTAACTATAGATGATCCGCGATACAGTGAGCCCACTTTTGAAGACCGTCTTGTAAAAAGCGTTTCCAAAGTTCTCCGTTTACCCCGAATGACTTAGAGACCTGAAATATTCGTGTTTTCTTTTCTGCACACGCTAGAATTCCTACAACTGTAAGTTTTGTCACTTACACAATTGGGCTTGGAACTATTTGTAGCGACCTGTAAAATGCACGTTATTATTTGGTAACAGACTAGACTTAGCAGTCCTATATATACAGGATTACAGTATGAGTAGAGACATGAAAAATTCGCCTTTTCTTTTGGCCCCAAGCTAGAATCCCAGCAACTGTAAGTTCGTGCCACTTTCGCAATTGGCCCGGGACTCATTTGACACTTCCTGGAAGTCGCTCAGCCAATAGTACAGAAGCAACTAAATGCAGGTCCATATCACTGCGTCATCGAGCAGCCAGTGAGCAGATAATGTCTTCTTGAATACACATACGTTCTTGCAGGCTATCCTACAGGTCAGCGAACCCGCGAATTTTTCCTGTCTCTACTCTTTAAGTTTATTTCTGAGTGTTTATTAAATGTGATAACTAGGGAAAGGAAAATTCGCTTATCTAATCACCTGCGTGTCAGAATCCAATGCCTTATGCGTACTCAAGCCCCTTCTATTTGTTCATTGCCTGCTATTCCAGTAATCCCTTACCCGGGACTCGAATCCAGAACCCCTCGCACCTCACGCGGAGCGCAATCGACTGCGCTACGGAGAGGAGGTTGGCATTCACTGAGCTATCAGTAGACACAAGAAATTTCGCGGAAAAACTATTGCATAACATTGTTTCAGTGCCTTACGTGCGCACCTTCATCTCTGCTTTGTGGTCAGTGATTGGATGTCGTACCACCCAGCGTCTAGAGGTTAAACCCGCAAATCACAGACGTGAAGTGTCGCAGTTATCCATGTACTAATTGCCACAGTCAAATGAATAACAACTCTGTACAAAAACACTCTTGTCAATAGCCATGAAGTTGAGCTGCAGGTACGCACGTAAGACACTGATACAAAGTGGGGAAAAAAATCTTTTCACCGAAAATTCTCGTCCCTAACTATCAGACACGTCGTTACTAGAACTCGAAAAAAGAGGCTGATGCACAAACATATTGTAATACGGCCAAACATTCTTAAAGTTGTGTTTAATCATTTATTTTGAACATTTTTAATAAACTGAAGTGTTGCATTCTACTTACACAGCTATTAAGAGTCAGAAGACATAAAGAAACATTTTTACAGAAACCCTAATTTTTGGACTCATGAGCATATAGGTAGGGACCCCAATTTTTCGCGAAAAGAATTTTGCCTCACTTTGTTTCAATGCCTTACGAGCACATCTTTAAATTCTACTTCATGGTCGGTGATTGAATATTTTAACTCTCGCGAGCTGTGGGGTTCTACCGGCATATCACAGACGCGTGGTGTTGCAGGAATAACGTTATTGTAATAGGCTCAGTTAAATGAGATACAGTTCTTCACATAGCCACGCTGCCAATAACCATGAAGAAAATTCTTTTCGCCAAAAACAAGGGTCCCTACTTATAAGGCTTAAGGCTGTTATTTGAGGGACCGCCATTTTGACCAGATATCTGTTAGCACTTTGGGTACTGTGTAAATAAAAACTGCCGTTTTCTCTGTCTTCACTTCCGCTATAGAAACTGGTCTGTCTTCTATTATATACCCGTCGGTATTAAAGAAGATAAAATTTAAGACCATGATACATCACTTCTTCTGCCCTTACGAAACTTACTTTTTAAATCCTAAACAAGAAGAAATATAAAAAACTGTTGCACAGTTTAAAAAAATGTATGCTATGTTGACAAATTTTTTCAAAGCAAATTCTCTGCTAGATATGCAATTAATAGGGGCCGGAACATTTCACGAATTCAATTACATGTTTGAATGCATTGCCCTGTGTATATTAAAGCCCCGACCATTTGTCTACTAGCTGCTACTCAGTGGAACAAAAGACAATGAACGAATATACGGGGCTTGAACATGCATAGGACAATGGATTCTATCATGCAGGCAATTGAATCCTCAAAATTTTCCGGCCCCTAGCAATTCAAGAAAGCCCCTCCCCCCCTAATGAATTAATTAACTAAGTTAACTATATATATATACACACACACGCGCGCGCACACATACATACATAATTCTTGGTCTATATAAAACTAGACTACAGAGTAAAACCAATTTTTAATAGAATTGAGCTACAGTTTTTCGATACATGATTTCGTTTTGGAATAAAAAATTAATTATAGTGAAAACAGTAGAAATGCTGGATCATGGCCTGATGGTAGCCGACTACGTGGGCCTTGTTTTGTACGTTCGAGGCCTTGACACGAGGAAGCGGTAATTACGATACAGCACCCGCATTACGTTACTAGTACATTACTATCACACAATTGTAATGCTATATACGTATTTTCTACACCTACAAAAGGATATTCTTCACTGTTCTAACCTGATCTAATAATGAAGGGCTGACGGATCGGCGAATGAAATATACCGCTTCTGCAGATTTTCAACCGCTAAAATACTACTTTTCGAATTTACATACGCTCGGAAAATCCGTTAAACATCCAACGACAGAGCAGATCCGATCACGTGACCAATACTACCGAGTAGGTTTTTTTATTTATTGATCGAAAATGTTTCCAAGAGCTTAAGCTCACTTAAAGAAGCAGTACAAATAATGGTTTTGGGCGGGGTCTTTGGGGGTGGGCGGGGATTGTTTTATAGCAATACAGTTCAGAATAACATATTTACATATCAGCTACTAACAAACATACTAGCATGCAAGGACATGGCATTGGAAGGGGGCAGGTGGGGTATCTGGATAAAAGAACAAACCTTACACTTAAAAATACACACAACACGGGCTAAACAATTTAAACATAATGAAAACACGTGCCCCTTATAGCTTGTTTGCTCATGGGATAATTTTACATACGGTCAGAAACATGACTCATTACAGCATATTTACACATTACTTTTTACAATACATTTGGGCCTTATAACTATAGTCAGGGAGGTTATTTGTACTAACGTTTCCGTAAACGTCTCAAGAGAGTAGGGAGCACAAGGTCACGAGATTGGCAGTGCTCCACACACCATACATCGTGCCTCACGCTGCACGCTCGAGACGTACCGCTAACAACGGACGACAATGCTGGGACCTTCTTCAAAAACGCGGGCACGTGCCACTTCGCCGCCGCGCCCGTCAACACCGTACACGGACACCGCAAGCTACGAGGCCGGAGCCAGAATTTTGATTCGAGAGAAGACCACACATCATCACACTCCCCCTTTTTTTTGTTTCAATCTTTATTACTGGCTTGCAGTCGTCAAAACCATGTCAAAACAGTCGTCAACACTATTTACAGTAACGTACACATATTGCGTAGTCACTATTTTTGTCGCGGAAGGATTTTTGCATTATTCCACGTGTTCCCATTGTACCAACGTACGAAAAGAAAATAAACATCAGACAAGGTCGGAACCTCATTGTTCAGATGCCACGCTCATTAAATACACTGTTTCTAATCCCTCCAAAATGGCTAAAAACGGCCTTTTCTAACTGCACTGAATTTGCTGCAGACTCCCCACCAATAAAATAATATGATCACCGCTTAATGTCCCATAGTAAAAACCGTTCGGCGGGAACCTTGCACGCTAGTTCAGCGCTTGGCTCGTTAAGGGCGCGGTCTACCACAATTTTCATCACCAATTTTTTTTTTTTATTTGTACCAGATATTTTTTTCTTATTTTAGACACAAAAGTGACTAAATTTGACTCTTATGCAATTTTTTATCTCTCATAGTTTTCGCGTGATGGCTTGTTAAAGTCATATTTTGCATGTTTCCGTTTTAACGACTACACTAAAACCAACTGATACCAAACTCAAAAAAATCACAGTGGATAAAGACATTGCAAGCTACAATGAAATTCTCATAAAATTAAATAATAAAAATTATTTGTATTTAAAAAAATTGGTGAAACTAAAAATAAACATTTGAAAATTCAATAATTTTTTTTTAAATACAAATATTTTTTATTCTTTAATTTTATGAGTATATAGTCACCTATTTCACAGTGGTTACTCACTGACTCAATTTGTTGAAACTTATCCATCCATCGACGTGAATCGGTGAATATTCACTAACTCAGATTTTTAGAGTGTAGTTGTGCACATTAAGACATTGAAACCAATTGGTGCAGAAATCTATTCGCCATAAAATCGCGGCTCTAATAAATGCGAAATGTCAACGTCTCGTCACATGCAGAGCCGTGAAGGGGGACAGAACCTCATCTGCCCCATTTAGACGGACAATCACGCCGCGCGATGTGGGTTGATCGATACGCGGAGGCGGCGAACTGACGATGAGGGGGCGGGAACGACCACGTCCAGAGGAGAAGGGGGAGGCCTTTCTGTAACACGGCATAGCAGCATTAACTTCGCCAGCAACTACTCGCGCCAACTTCGCTTCCCCATTACCTACCTCGGAGCCCTGGCGGAGAATATTACAATCAGACTATAGTCTCTTCACTTTAAACTGAGAACTTACCAACACTTGTAATGTAAAAAAAAAAACTGTATCGTGAACAGAGAGTTGCTGAGATCAAGGTGTATTACTGGACAATTCGCTCTTTGTCTCTTACAGGCTATTGGCTGAAGAGTCTCAATCTAATGGTAACACACACCTCTCAGAGTGGTGTATAGTTTTTGCTAAGTAGCGAATTCCCTTGGACACGCAAGGCTTTGCCACTGTCAGCACCGCCCTAACAGTTCATGCCACTCATGGCGGGGAGATTTGTAGAGCCAGTGATTTATTGTGAAAAGACTGTTGTACTTACTTGCTTCAGTGCTTTTACACACCTGCAGATTTGCTTCATGGTCAGTCATTCGATATGTTTAACTCTCAGTGACTTAGGGTTCTACTCGCGAATCACAGACGTGTCGTCACAGTAACATTTCTCTGGTTGGCGCAGACAAATGAGTGCATTAAGGCCATGGGCCCGAGTTTCTTCGCATTTAACGACAATTATTTTTTTAAAACATAAATGGGAGCCGATATCGTAAAATAGCTTTGTAACTTTGCTATGACTGATTTAAACTGCATACTCTAATTTTGTCGAGTCAGAAGACTGCAAAATAGTCGCTAATTAGTTAATTAACGAAATTTCCTTTTAACTGATAAATTAGCTGTACTCATCATACAGTTTGTCTCGAAAAATTACATTGCATAGTAAAACCAATTTGCAAAAAAGTTACGAAGCAATTTTACGACATTGACTCTCGTATGGATTTAAAAAAAAAATAATTCTCTCGAAAGCCGAGAAACTTGGGCCCAAGCCCTTAATATAACCTCCCCAAAACCATGAAACAGAACTGCAAATGTGCACGTAAAGCACTGAAAATAGTTGGAGAAAAATTGAAGGGTATGGAGAAAAAAATGGTAACCCACAATATTTAAATATTTGAGTTTTATGCAGGAACACAATGGTAAACTCATACTGAACATTTCGATACAAGAGATAAGTCACATATATTTTTTGGGCAGTTGCTAATTTTTCATTGGTTGTTTACTTTAGTAACTAGAAACATAATTTACAAGCAATTAATTTTAAAAAAAAAATATTAGTCTAATTGTATCTTATCTTTTAATATGCATAACTCAGCTGTGTTACGTTGTGGGTTACCGTTGCCCCTCCCAATGTCCCATAATTCTGTTAACCAAAAATTATACGCTCTTGAGATTTGTTACTAAGCATATGTAGAACATACCCTCTCTTCTCTTTCTTTTCCTCGAGAAAATTAATTTGTCAGCAGTCGTAACTCAATGCACGGAATTATTTTCACTCGCATCAGGTTACGATATCACTAGGGATAAGATGTGTCTAGGGACCAGGAAACTTCGTGTTGTTATATAACAGCAGCCTGGACTCTTATTGACCGTGAGCTCATCTGATTTCTGTGCAATTAAAGCAGCCTACTCAACAAATAAATGTACGATTTTCAAAGATTATTTTTGGAAATAAAAATGAGTCTTATAAGATTTCCAAATATGTTTTGGGTTTGTTAAAGGTTATTTGAAAAATTTCAAAGAATTATTGGTATTCCAAAAATGTGAAATATTTTATTTATATTCTTTGATTATTAAAAGACTTTGTGTGTTAAAATTCTACTAACTTATTATTTGTAATATGAGTGGATTCACAGATATTTAAATATTTTCACAGATTTTTGACGATTTCAATTACTTTAGATAGATTATTTTTAACAACGTAAGTAAGTTTCCAAAATTGCTATCAAGATTTGAAAATAACTTTTATTTATTTAATTTTCAAATAACGCTATTCAAGTAGTAAATCATACAACAAGACACTTTCTTCAAGTCTCCTTGCAACAAGGCAAAGTAGCTTTAAATTGTGTTATTGGTGGTGACTTGAACAGTCACCACCAATAACACAATTTAAAGCTACTTCTTCAACAACTCAATTTAGGCGTCTTAAACAATGACATTTAAGTCTTCTCCAGCAGGCAATACCATTTAATATTTCTCTCACAAAGCAAATTTAACATTATTAATGAACGTAATTTATGTCGTCTTAAACAACGCAATATTATATAGTCTTCTCCAAAAAATATTATAGATTCATTTGGGAAAAAAAAAACACTCTTAATTCCTCCAACAAATATTTTCCTCCAAAAACAATAATTTTTAATTTCTACAAATATATTCTAACTAACACCTTTAAAAAAATCATTCTTCTTTCTACCGTAAACTACCGAGCAATAAAATAGTAATCTGTACCGTATATGTAGAGATGGTGAAATTTCGCTAATTCAGTGACCTGCACGTTAGAATCAAATATCCTATGCATACTCAAGTCCCGACCATTTGTCCTATAGTTGCTACTCAGTGGAACAGCAGACAATGAACGAATAGACGGGGCTTGAGTATGCTTAGGATATTTGATTCTAACAAACAGGCCATTGAATTCGCGAAATTTCGCCATCCCTACGCATATGCCGTTTAATGGCAGTATTAAGAACTGTACGCGGTTTATCAGTAGGGACCCCTGATTTTCGCGACAAGTGTATTGCCCCACTTCGTTTCAGTGCATTACGTACAGGATTGCAGTTTTTCTTCGTGGATATTGACAGCGTGTCTCGTGTTTATTTGACTGTGCCAATCAGCACAAGGTTACTATGCGACATCACATGACGCTGACAGTTAAAAAACATCCAATCACTGAGCAGAACTGCAAGTGTGCACCTGAGATACATTGAAACAAAATGGTGAAAAAAAAAAAAAAGGTCCCAAAATAGAGATCGGGAACATTCGCGGGTTTACTGACAGACAGGCTAGCCCCCCCCCCCCTCACCACAAGAATATATTACTTATTACTCAAGCCGACAGCAGCTGTTCATTGGCTGCTCGCTCACACAGTGGTGCTACATGATCCGACCTGCATTTAGTTGTCTTACAGTTAGCTCAGCGATATACAGAATATGTCAAATATAAAGTCAAGGATCAACTACAAAAGTGGCACGAACTTACACTAGTTTAATTCTACCTTGTGCTAGAATTTTTCAGGTCTCTAATAATAATAAGATAAAACAGACTCCATAGATTATATGATCTTTGAAAGATTTTTGCAATGGGGATGTATGACAAGATGAGTATTCATGGATATACGCCATTGCTTGCGACTTGGCAACATTCGCAAGTAATGGCGTGTATCCATGAATACTCATCTTGTCCTTAGATTACGTCAATATAAAAAATTTCCAAAGGAAACCCCCGGAAAGCAGGTTTTCAAACAAAGACTTTGTATTTTAACAAAAGTTGGCGTGTGTGTGTGTTCGTATTTGTTCAAGGCGCACACACATTTGTATACGAACTTGTATTAATAAAAAACAGGAATAAAAATGTTAATTTTTGCCGTTGTTCTGACACTTGCGTTACTATCTGCAAAACGAAAAATTTTACTTATTATTATTTGGAGAAATAAAATACGTTCTCTACCGAGTTTCAATCCCAAGCCTATGCGCTCATCAAACAAGCAAATCGACTACTCGTTTACTGTTATTACAATTTTGTCAACGTGTGTACATTCAGCCTACTTATATTTATTTCTTCTAGAACACTTCTTTTGTATACAAATTTATATTACTTCAGATAACACGTGTCCCGTAATTGTGATTTATCGATAACTTGCCGTCACGAACAAATCCACGATTTTGGTTGGCAGTATTTTTATTTCTTTATTCATTATTCGATATTAGCTAACACGATTATTTCCAGTCATAAAATAAATTCCTTAAAAATAATTGCAACGCAATGAGATAATCTAATTTTATGATTAATCATTCAATATGATTCGGTTCGAATGTTGTCGGAGAGTTTGTATTTAGCAAGCTTCCTTACATATTATCAATATAAGTTAAATTGAAATATATCGAACACTGGTCGTAAGTCATTATTTTAGTAAGTTACACATAAGTGTATCAAGTGACTATTAATTATTCAATAATTATCGGAGGCGTTGAAGGGGGAATCATATTTTAAATTGAAAAAAAAAAAAATAGATAGTTGTTTGTAATGACTTTGCAAAGACATATAGATTACTTTGTAAATTACTTTGACACTTTAAGAAGTAGATAGGTTATCTACGAACTTTCAAAAAGAAATAAATAAAAAAATAAACAAAGTTCACTATTAGGCTAGGGGCTGGAGCATTTGTAATACACAGCGCCACTTAATGATTTTTTTTCTAGATAGGTTTACGCTATTGAGAATCAGTCATTATTAACTGCTTACTTCTTTAATCTCTACATGTATGGTAATAAGTACCAAAAATATTCCAACTATGTTATGGTGTAAAACGGATTATGAAACGTTATTGCTAAGAGACTTAACTTACAATTTGGCGAATATAATTTTTTGACAGTTATAACAAGGTCGAAGGAGTCGGAAAATATTCGCAAAGAACACGAAGTCTACGAGAGTCACGGTAAAGGAAATTAACGTCGGAGTGTGCAAAGAAAAGAAACTAGGCTACACGAAGTAAGCCGAAAATTAAAATGTAACTGGGCGTAGCATCACGTATTGCCTTGCACATGCTACTATTTAGTACGTTTAAACGTGCGGCAAGACGACGCTAAGCACTTTCGCCAATGTGGGAATTGACGATTAGCATTCCAGCGAAGAGTGCGACTTGCAATCTGGGCTCAAATCCGGTCGTCTGTATGCAAAGTTCCCCGCCGCGGAACGTTTCTCGTCGCCAAAGACGCCGCCGTTCGCGAACCGCCACTTAGCGTCGCCTTAATGAACGCACCGCCTCCTGAATTACCCCGCCCGATGAGCTACGAAGACGCTATATAGGCAGAGGCGGGTTCTCACCTGCGTTCGCGACAAAGTGAGCAGTTTTGACAGCCACCTTGTCTACAATAACTATTTAAAAACTTTACTTCTTATGGTTTTAGAAGTTAAGGGGGCGGTTAACAAAAAATTCTAATAGTTTTAATAATTTTTATATGTGTACGAGATGGAGTTTGCTTTATGCTGTGCTCATTTTTTACTTTAATGGAAACAATTAGCTTTCATAGATTTGTATACTAGCAAGTCATTGTCCAAAATTCCATAAAATGGTTTTATACTAGAAACTGACTTATCAATGTGAAATAATTCACACTGACAATCTGTGTCAAGGGACACCTCAAGACGTGTATAAAAACCACATAAAATTTATTTTAGAAAATGTTTTCAAATTCAGAAATCTGGCAATTTTTTAATTTAAAATTCAGCCATATTTGTTTGAATAAAATAACTTCAGTGCTGTTTTTATGCATGTCTTGACGTAGTCTCTTGACACTGTTTTTCAGAGTGAATTATTTCATTTCGATAAAACATTTGCTATGAAAGCTAAAAAATTTTCCTTTACAGTAAAAAGCAGTCACAATTTATGCCTACAAAAAACATATCTCGCACAAATATATATATTTTTTTTACACTTAAAATTTTGGGTGGACCTACCCCATAACTCTGATTAGAGTACGGTACAACTGATTGTCACTAGGGAAGCTTCGCCTACATTACAAAGCGGCAGAAAACTATGAATTAACTGTAAGGTAAAAGTAACTAGGTCTTCGAAAATGGATCATTGATCCTGAACCAGTAACACAAGCTTACAGCGTTCGGGGATGTAAGATTTCCAGCGAGGTTATCTTTCGAGCAAATTTTTTTTAATTTGATTCAATGTCTTACATGCACATCTGCAGTTGTGCGTCGTGGTTACTGGAAGAATGTATTATTATCAATCAGAAGAATGTCACAGCGACACCATACGTCTGCGATTTACGAGTAGAACCACGAGACGCCGAGCGTTATGAACATCCTATCGCTAGCCAAGAACCAGAGCTACAGATGTGCACATAAGGAAGTTAAACAAATTGTTGCAAAATTATTTTCACCAAAATTACAGGTTCCTGTTATCTCCCTCGGCTGCAGCCAGACAAAATTGCACGGCTTCTGTCATTTAAGAATACAAACAAAATCAAGTTATTAAAAAAAAAAAAAAAAAAAAACAAAGGTGAGTAAAAGGTTTTGCTCCGAGCTGTTAGAGGACGATGAACGTGAAGTATACTGAAAATTGCAAGACTTCGCAATATGGAGAAACGCAATAAAAAAATGTTTTTGCCGTATTCTTGAGAAAATATTTTTCTGGTGTGATAGCAAACCTTTTAAACTCTTTTTGTTTGTGATAACTGTTCGTAATGGCAACGGGATGACCTTATAGACATGTTGCGTACTAATGTCACCTCTTTCAATTTTGTGTTATCGGATCACAGCGAGTGAGATCGTGAGCCTAGGAGTTATTTGGACTTTTTATATTTGTCATCGTTTGAGGCACGGAAACGAGGAAGTCAACTCCAATAAGTATGTTAAAGACCGTTTCGTCTCTATGCGCGAGTACTAAACTAGTGTGCAGTGTCCTCGTAGATAGTGTTGTTCAAAATTGGACTTTAAGGGGCCAGCCTACCTGCCATGAAAGTTGTGATGTAGAGGTTCAGGAGAATCGTTTTTTCACAGAAAATATTAGTCGTGAGATTGTGTGTTTAACATATAAAAGATATAAAGGTACCTCACATTAAGGGTAAATGGTTTCAATTCTATCAGTTACGTAAGTAATTATAAAATAGGGCCTTAACATTCCAAATTAGTGCCTTTTCCGGCTTGTGTAATGCCGTTATTTTTTGTTATTTTTACTTAAAACCATTTAACCTAAGTAGATCTATCCTTTAGCTTTCGATCCCGTGACTGTTTGCACCTTGTAACAACTGAAAATTTTGAGGAAATCTTGTTCTTGTAATATGTGTCCTGCGCAAATATGCAGCCAGTGTTGTGGGAAATTGAAGGATTCGCGAGACCGAGCCGAAAGGACAACAGGGAGAGCGAGAGACAACCTCCTCCACAACAGGGGTTGATCCAATCCCGCTTTTGTGGGGGAAAACTCCACGTCCATGAGGTCGAACGGCCGCTAAAGCGCTATGTAGGCGGGCCCCTTAAGTGGTGACTCTATTATTTTATATGTGGAAAGCATGTGTTAAAAGTCCAATGCAGGTTTGAATCATAATGTTTTACGATTATGACTGGTATTTTTTCCAAGCTAAAGCATTGACTAAAATTCATTTCTACCTCATTTAGACGCTGACAATTATGTTTTTAATAAGCGGACGGTGTTTTAAAACAATTGAGAAAGTTTGAAGTGTGTGCACTTTTTGTAGATAAAAACATTGAAAACACTTAATAGTTAGACATTCAAATACACATTTCGTACCACGCTATGCGACACAGCTCATGCGCAAAGTCCAGCTAACTCTTAATCGCCAGCCTCTTGATTCATCGCTACACAGTCCAAAAAAAAAATTTTAACGCAAATTAATACATCTATCAAAAATTCATTCTGGCAGTTTTAATACTTATATATCACCGTTTGTATCTGAATTTTATGTTGCAATACACCAAACAGATTTTTAGATTTTTGCCCCTGAAATAGCACAAATTTTGTAGTCAAAATAAGCCAAAATGAACTAAAATAATTTTTACTAGCAAACAGTACATTATTTAAAAAAAAACGCTTTGGCAAAGTTATGTATCGTATGACTGTACACAGTCTCAAATTTTTTCGAAGTATTTGGCTTAAAAATATTAGAGTTATTTGCAATTGCTTGAAGTAAATGAAAGATCATGACCTTAATGTAACAACCAAAGTTTTAAACTGTGTAACCGCCTTAGTCGAGGAGAAACAAACTGCAGGAGAGTTTCCAGCCCTGCCGGCAAGGACGTACGCTATTTCGCCGTTGCGGCACGTAGTCGTGCCATTTACCGCGAGACGTTACGTAACCGCGCCCACACGCCGCGCGTCCGAGCGCCCACCGCGCCGGCCCGTGCTGCTGCCGCAGTGCTATAGGGAGCAGTGTTGCCAATACCGCAAACATACAAACGTAAATCATAGTAAATAAACTAAACTGATACTCTAAACAGCCATAGTTATGTTTTACAGGATGCATAACGGATAGTATTACAACGAAGCTCAATTATAATTACTTGCAGGAATTACAAAATGTCACTGCCGAGGTAGCTTCCAGTACAGGAATTAACACTAAAATTAATTAATTCTCAATGGAGACCAACTTTATTTTAGCAATTTCAAACTAATAAGGTCTACGCAAAATTTCTTACACAATATTGCGATAGAAAAAAAAAGTTAATTAATTTTTTTAAACATAAATTTTTAAATTACACGTTTCTCACATGGCAGTGTTCTTGAATGTAACGTACAATAGTCTGTTTGAAAAAAAAAAATATCTTAAAAAATTGTTCCATTAGGAAGGAATTAAATTTTAACACTGAGTTTCTCAATTGAGACAGTTACATGTTAAATAATATTCGGTGGGGTCAGTCACCTTTAACGATAGTGCTTCCGAACTGAAATCATTCTCAGCAATTACAAAAGGAAAATATGCGTTAACGTTGTGCAACGGCATTGAAGCTGCGACATTTGCATAAAGTTTGAAAGGTTGTCTACGTTGAATTGGGTCAAAACATTTCAGACGGGCTTATAATGATCTGAAAAAGAAGGTCTAACAAACATTAATAAAGAGGGTAGATAATGAAACCGGAAGGGGTAGCCACAGTTTTGCAAGTCAACAAACAAACCACGATTAGTTAAATGAACGTCATAAAAACTTGAGTTCATTTCAAACATCTGAGCCATAAAAAAATTTGGATTATCGAAGGAAATATTCAAAAATTACAGCAAACAAAAGGTGTAATAAACGGGCGCGAACGTACAAAACGGCAGTTAAACAGCCGACACTTTCCTCGTCACGCCAAGACGTTGCGTGCAACAGTGTTATCATAAATAAATCATCAGCGTAACGGCATTAGGGCCTAGAATAAAAAAAAAAAACTAGAGTGAGAGAGAACCACTTTGCTGACTGGTTTCCACGGGGCAAAAAAAAGCCAATCTGAAAACAAACTAAGCACTGCAAGTTACACAAACGTTCATTAATATACAGAATGGATCATGATAAAAATAGCCTAAGGAGAAATTTGGCAACACTGAGACGCGAGTGGTGCGTGTGTAGATGTTTCGTCTGCTTGCAGTACTGGCAGATTCCCGCCTGGGAGATTATCGTAACTTCTGTTAACAGTACTGTAATGATTCGGACTGATAACCGTTGCATATAAAAATAAAACTAATGACTAGAGATGATGGTAAGTCGCGAAAATGTTTAGTGCCAACATACCCTTGAAAACGCTGTAGATTATTGCAACGTATTTAATTGGGTGACGTACGCCTGATGTCTGCGTACCAATAATAGGTTAAAATATTAAAATAGCGGGATTCTTATTGGCTCAGGCAAATAGGGTAACATCTCCACGTACAACAGAAAGCCAGTAATCTTCTGGTAAGATGAACGTACATTGGAACTTAGCAAACAGTCAAGTTTTCCCGCGATAAACCATCATATCTGCTAATTAGTCATTGTCAATAAACCTTAGAATTAGAGCTACAAGTTTGTCGGTAACATATTTTTGACACCATCTTGCTTCAATGCCTCACAGGCACATCGACAGCTATTCTTCGCACTTACAGGCAGCGGGCCTATGCTCAGGCACGCGCGTCTCTCATTTGACTGACACCAGTCGGAATAGGGCATAGTTACATCATACGTGGAGACGGGAAAAATTCGCGGGTTCACTGACCCCTAGGCTAGCCTCCAAAAATATATGTTTACTCAGGCAGAAAACAGGGGTGTTAATTATCTGCTCGCTGACACTGTGCAACAAAACTATTTAGCCTCAATTTACTTGTTTCTTTATTATTGTTTCAAAGCTTTCCAAGAGGAGTCAAACAAAGCAAGAACCAATTGAGAAAGTAACAAGATCTTATTGTTGTTTGTATTCTAGCTTGTGTCTAAAAGAAAACGCGAATTTTTCTGGTCCTGAATCATACGTCTGTGACTTTCCAGTAGAGCACCAACACAAATGAGAGTTAAAACATCCAATCACTGAACGTGAACCAGAGCTGCAGATGTGCGCGTAAGGACATTGAAACCAAATAATGTAAAAATCTTTTCGCCATAGAATCGCGGCTCTACAGAGTCACACTGTATTAGCACATAACATTTATGAATACAGAAGTCGTAGAGAAGGCAATCTTGCCCAACTGCGCCACGTTAAATGAAGCCAAATAAATAAAATAAAATAAATAGTCGGTAGGACAACGAACTCAAGTCACACACGCCAGCAAAATGGCTTCCCTGGCCAGCAACATGGCCGCTACGCTTACAGCCAATCAGCGTAAGGCGGCTGCTCTGCTAACCGGAGCCAGGCCAATTGGAAACCTGCCGTAACATGCCTAGATCAAACAGACACGGGGATTGTATTAACAAACTCGGGCAGCCAATAAGCGCTGAAGTTCGCCCGTATCAAATGAGCCTCCATGTCACTTCGTGTCTGCATTACTGTTTAATCTGAATTAATAGGGACCTGCCAACATACCAGAGCACAAACTGTGATTCCATTCTACGTCATATAGTTTACTTTTGTGGCCGATTTACGGAAGACTGGTCATTACTTAGGCCCACGAACTTCTCGCGGAAAGAACTTTGCCCCAGCTTGTTTCACTGCCGTTCAGCCGCAGCTGTGTTAAATAGTTAGTGATCGGATGTTTCAACTGGCACGTGTCTTGAGATTCCACACGCAAATCACAGGCGTGTGGTGTTGTAGTAACCTCGTTGTGACTGGCGTAGTCAAATGAGAGACGTCGCTTCAAGAAGATAACCTGACAATAACCGTGAAGCAAAGCTGGAGATGTGTACGAGTAGGTGGACTTTGTCGGTTCTGGGACAAGAACATTTTTGAGTCATTTTTTATTAATTGAGGTAATACCAAAAACACATTCCATTAAAGTTTTTGACACAAAATTATGTATCATTTAATTTTTAATATAGTTATTAATATTTATAGATTGTTAAGTCTTGAATTTTTTTTCGGCTCCAATTTTTTTGATCATCTAAATATATCACTGTTTGTTTCCCCAAAAATCATCTAAATTTTTTATGTTTTTATATAATTTTGAGAGTAAAATTGATATATATATATATATATATTTTTTTTTTTAATAAAATAAATAAATTTCTTTAGTACACTACAGAATCTTGTTTCTAAAACATAAAATCTTAAATAATCATTAAAGTAATATTCAAACCAATTTATGCATTCGAACGTTATATTTCCTTTTTCGTCACTAAAAATTGTTTTGGTATTACCTCGCTCCTAAAAAAAAAAGCAAAAAAGGTTCTTGTCCTAGAACCGACAAATTCCATCTACTTGTAAGCGAGGCACTGAAACAAATTGAGCAAGTTCATGGCCTTATTTATTACGGAGACTCTGGTGTCAAATATACTACGAAGTAGCAGGATCTAAGGCCGTACTTCACGACTGGTGTGGACGCCTTCACGGCCGAGCTATTTACTATAGGAATACGACAGCAGCGGCCTAATACCACGCGGAACTAAGTCAAATGACGCACATGGCGTTCCCGTGTGATCGCATTGCTGCGGGTCTAGACGGCGCTGACCCTGACACGCGCTCTAAAAATACAAGCCCCACAAAGGCAGGGCCTCCGTGTCCGTGCCAACAATACAACCCGTGTACCTCGTCACGGACATTGAGGCACGGAAATAACTCCGGGTATCATTGGGTCGATCTTGGGAAGAGAGGCGGGAGTTGAACCTGCAAAGTTCACAACACACATACAGTAGCTCGTTATTAGTTATAAAGGGCGCCACCTACCTGCGCGTTTGAGGCTCAAAAGAAACGGAGATATAAGGGCGACCTTGAAGCGAGTATCAAACGCTGCATCGTCTCAACGAGCCAAGCGCTGAACTAGCGTGCAAGGTTTCCGCCGAACAGTCTTTACTGTGCACTTATAATATAATTTTATTGGTGGAAAATCTGAATAAAAATTCACTGCACGTCTGTATCTGAATTTTACATACATCCATCCAGTTAGTACATTTTGAAGAACGGAAGTCTGAAAATGTTCCTAGCTACGTCGGAGGACATAGAATCAGTGGTCTTAATTAGTAAGGAGTCTTAACAATGATATTCTGACCTTGTCTGAAGTGTTTCCTTTTCGCACGTTGGCACAATGGGCAAATGTGTAATAGGAATAGCTTCGTATAGGCGGTTCGGAATAAAGTGAGCACTCAAGAAAGCCCTGCTAAAGTTCTATTTGCAGCCAATTCGTATCTTTCCGCGCGTAACGACTAACGACGGGACGTGAGTAACATCTATAGACACGCCACTTGATTTCTGCGCGTGTAAGTTGAATTTTGCATTCAAAAAGGAAACAATATAATATCATTAAAAATTTTATAAAAATATTAAGTACAATTATGTCGATTTCGGTTGCTTTTGTTTCAGTACCATTTTACTTAAATAAGAAAATACACGGGACTTCGTTATTTCGCTGCCAACCAAACGAGTAGTAAGGTAACTATTGTTAATGCTGAATGAAATGCAGTAACGGCTAGGGTATTAATTTTCAACGGTTAAATTTTTAGTGGTCACTTAATCCCGAACTACCTATATATAAAAAACTGTTGTTACGAAAACACTGTGGCGCATTTAAATCCCTGGGTAGACGGCGCCGTCGGGGCAAGTCGCTGAACGGCATTCAGAGTTTCGGTCGTTACCAGATCATTCGAAAACTGTTCAACGTGCTTAAATGATGCCTGCTTAGGACGTTACACGCGTGTAAACTATTTTCAGGTCCTCCATTTATCTCTAAAATGTATTTTTAACCGATGCCAAAAATGGCTAAAATGGGTGTCTTTGCGGTTCTTTTCAAGTACGAAAATCTTGTTGCTCAATATTTTCAAAGGTACAGGTGTGTACAACAAACATAAAATTGTAGAGTCATCATTGAATGAATCATAGACAGAGATCTGAAAAAAATCGCGTTTTCTTTCAGGCACAAGCCAGAATAGGGGTATCACCTATTTTTTAAATTTTATTTTTATTTAAAAGTACGTTTAATTTAATGAATAACGGTAACACACTTTCTCAGTTTGCGTCCATACAACCCGAGAAAAACGTGAATAAAGATCGTGTTTATTTTACCTCCGTAAAAACGGGTGCCGCCATGTGACGTCATGGGACTTGTTATTGCATGTTGTTTATTCTTAACTCTACAGCAACTTACGTTTAGGTCGTGAAATCGCGTTGAATCCTGTTGTACGTGGTAAGAACGGGTATGGATGGAACTACAACTAGTTGTAAGTATCTACAGTAGCTCCTTTGTGCAGCAATCCAATTAAATTTACTCCAAACACAACATTTACTACAGCGCCGTGTGACAATACGAGACGGTTTTCATAAACGTAACCTGAAACAGTCTGCTATTAGCGAGAAAAGTATAGTTTATGTATGCAATGATTATTTCTGCGTATTGTGTACCGTATGACACGATAAACACGAAATAAATAAGTTATTTTAAGTTAAACAGTTGCGACCGAATCTCAACAACTGTCCAATTTATTGCGTTTTTGCTGTCCCACTGCGTGTCAGCCCCGCCAGGAAATCGCTTAACCAATACGCGAGTTCAAGGCACCTGTGATTGGCCGATAATTCGAGAGGTGGGCAGGGTTTAGAGAAATATGTCAATAGATGGCAGCACTGCTACGGTAGGTTTCCCGGTCGTTTACACGTAACGTAATAATAATTGGGAAGAAAAATTTCTAGTTAATAGATAAATTAATGTGATATACTATTTTCCCAACTCGCGCAATCGAAACCTTGGAACACCAGTCTGTAAAAGCCAGAAGGTTTGTTTAAACGCATTCAAGCTCGGTAGGTTACTTTTTGGATGCATGCGACCTACATGCAGTCGACTTTAAAACAATATTTATTATTCTTGACCGGATTTGACACAATAAAATGGATTCGTAGTAAGTTATCATCACTCCGGAATTTGAATTAAATTGACGAAAACTCAAACCTACCACTAAAACATCGCAATGTGAGCTACCTTGCTGTCTTCACTCCTCTCAACTCACTCAGTACCAGCGAAATCTTCGTTACTTATTAACTAAGAAAATCGTCAGCTGTAACGGTGGCATGCACTGACAACGAGCAAATTTTACGAGTTAGCTTGTAAATAACCGGGCCCATTAAATTTACCCAGTCCTTTTTAAGTCAATGTAAGATTACAAACCATACTATAATGCCTTGCGGGGGGCGGCAAACGAAAACAACTGTCCAATTTCGTCATACGAGTGTTAGCCAATAAGAACCTGTTTTCAATGTTTATGGCGGCGTTTGAAAGTATGGCATTTTCAGAACTCAATAACTAGAAAATTAAAATACGCACAGAATTATTACTTCATGTCGTTGCATTTGGCGCGAAAACATTTAGGAAAGAAACGTGTAATTATTAAATTGGTTTTCTAGGTACAACCCCCATTCCAGCAACTGTAAGTTCGTGCTACTTTCACAATTGGCCGTTTAAGACTTATTTGACACGACCTTGAAGTCTCTGAGCCAATAATAACAATGTAACTAAATGCAGGCCCATTTTTACTGCGTCAGCGAACAGCCAACGAACACCTGTTGACTACTTAAATTCAGACATTTTTGGAGGCTAGTCTACACATCAGCCAACCCGCGAATTTTTCCGGTCTCTACTCACAGATAGATAGAGGCAGGAGTAATTCGCATATTAATTCTAGTGAGACAAATGTCTAACATACATAATATTTTGTATATTGTATAGTTATTTGTCTCGTTACTTTATACGCGTCCGTTTTGTAAATTTACCGCTGGGAGGCGTTTGTAGGTATGGTGAGGTGTGGGTGCGCGCGCAGCTGGTGCGTCGGACAGAGTGGCGTGTGGCCGCGAGCATAGACAGAAGTATGCAGATGACCGATGACGAGAGATGTAGTTGGGGCATAGTAGTCAAGGCCTCTTGGATGAATTTAAACGACCTTACCAGATAGTTAGAGCCCACGATTTTTGGTGAAAAGAATTCTGCAACAATTTGTTTCAAAGCCTCATGTGCACATATGCAGCTCTGCTTCGTGGTCAGCGATTGGCTGTTGTAAATTCTCAGCGTCTCGGGGTTTTACCCGCAAATCACAGACGTGTGGTGTCGCAGTAACCTTGTCCCTGATGGCACTAGTCAAATGAGCCACGCCTACATTCTGCCAATACTCAAGAAGCAGAGCTGCATTTGTGCACACAAGGTATTGAAACAAATTGTTGCAGAATTCTTTTCACCAAAAATCGTGGGCTCTACAGATAGTGAATAAAAGAATTATTGTAGAACGTGGGTGTAGTGGCTAAGGAAGCCCTATGCGTAATTCTAGTTCAACTATTTGTGGTTTGGGACAGCCCGCGAGAGGACTACTCAACGGTTCAGGACCAAAGGAGTTTTGTCCGTGAAGGATCATCCAAGGAACGCCGTCGACAACCGAAGAGTCGCCATTGCAGCCGACGTGCGCAGCGAGCCGTCGACGACGTCAGAGTACAAGACAACGGGCGCATTGGACTGTCGGAACTACTTATTACCAGGTATGCGTCGACGCCCCTAAGAAGTGCATTACAACAGTTCGGCACGGATATTAACTTTAAAATAATAGCTTATGTGAACTATTGCCTCAAAAGACAGGTTGTAAGTGCGTAAGCCCACACCATAATACTTACAAAGTCCTCCCGTAGTGTTGTAAAAATAACTGTTCGTGATTGGAGGATTAGATTTAATTATAACCAAGCAATACCATTCAAAAATGATTGATCTGTGTAAATCCCTCGTATTCTAAATTATGGTTACTACTATCTCGACCTTTGAAACAGAGAGAGGCAGTGTCGACACCACCCGAGTCCATCTAGAACGTGGGGTTTCGCTAGGCCAGGTTTAACATCATGTCCCTTCTGTGACTGGACGACAGAAGATTTGACACACATTTGACGACTGCGAGCCAGTAATACACAAAGAAATAATTCGTGGGGATGGCACGTGCTACTGGCTTGTACGGATAGAAGTCAATCTATACTTGACTCCTGCGAGCGAGAGAGTTTATAGAACTGAGAAGTATAGGCTGCTTGCTGTCTGATAAATACGCGAAACAATCGTGTCTCTACTCATAGAGAGCTGTCGGTGAGAAGACTTGCACGTCAGTTCAGCGCCTACCATCTTAAACTGCTCGACATAAATAATAATGGAATATATCATCCATTTGTCTTGCAGAATCAGTACAAGAAAATTCTTGAAAGTTAACCTATGGCCTATTCATGGCCGTCTTTAGTAGAAGGCCAGTGTCTTGAATGTGCCAACGCTGCATCGGAGGCCTACTGCCGGTCGCTCATTGGTAGCCCTACTGTACGGGACTCAGGTCTGGGACCCTGGCCGTGAGGGAACGTGGGGTTGTATGGAAGCAGGTTTTGTCGGAATGAGGGATGTTGTCGGCAAGAAATGTTCCCAGCTAGATCTTCTAACACATTGCCAGTAACAGACCTCGCCCCGACATCTAGCCTGCTTATAAACAACACGACCTTCCCAAGCCAGGGTCCCAGAGCTGAGTCCCACACAATAGTCTGTGTAGACGTGCACACGTCACTAAAGTTGCATCTAGACACGTTACAGAGACTAGGGCAGTCAAGAAGTGACAGACAGCAGGCGTGCAGGCCCCCGATGCAGCGTTGCCACATTCAAGACTCCGGCCTTCTACTAAAGACGGCCATGGCCTATTGGCCGGGACAGAGGGGAGGGTACAGAGTCAATAAACCCCATGTTTTCCAGGGCCCATACTCAGTCTGCAGGTGCTCCTAGGACTGTGTATGTGCCTGAAGACGGACACAGATTGCAGTCTCCGAAACGTTGCATTTTGTTTTGTCGCAAGTATACTATTGTTTCGTCTATTTCTTTCATTGTCTTACTGTCGACAGTTACCGTTTTATTATTTTGTTTTCATTCACTTTTCTCAAGGTATGTGTTTCTGCTGTGGAATTTTCCATTTTTCTGTTGGTGCCACTTGGATTCGATACAGATACAGATCAACCATAATAGTACAAATAAATGACACTGTTGCACTAATTTAAATCGTGTGCATAAACGTCCGTATAACAAGGATACCATGCGCGAATCCTGGGCCAAATTATAGACGAAAATTTAAGTAGCAACTTTACGGTAACATTTTTCGCGCAAAGTGTGGCATAAAAGCTTGGAGTAAGTCTCCTATTGTGCTACAATATATATATATATATATATATATATATATATATATATATATATATATATAAACTACTATTATGACCATCATATTATGGACGCAGGTTCAAATCCCGACAGGCAAACTATGACTGTACGTTTACTCGGTGTACATACAAAACACCTGGACGTGGACTGAAAGAAGGAAAGTGGTGTCTGCATACGGTTTTTTCGTCGTTCGTTTTGTTTTGTCTGTTTGTTATTGTAATTATTTCTTGTTTGTTGTTTCGTACTTACGACGGGACTCCTTTAGTGGAATGCTGTGTTATTTATTTATTTACCCTTGGTTTGTTTTTTGGTGCTTGGGCGCGTGTATGTGTTATTTTCTTGTAAATCATTGACTGAATTCCTTGTGGAATTGTATATGTTTACCTTTGTTTGCCAGTTGCAAACAAAGTCCTTACATTTGTTTACTTGTCTGTGTATTCTCTGGTTTCCTGTGACCACGGCCGTAGAAGAACAGGTCTGGACACTCGCCTGGAAACTTGACCCCTTTGTTGTTTGGCTGCAATTCACCAAGTTACCGATGATGCTATACATTTTTGGCGCTGTAATCCGGGCGGTCAAGCTCAAACTCCGCCCACTCCCCCCCCCCCCCCATTTACATTAACAATTTATCAAAACGTATTTTTTTTATCAATTTATGAAATACTTCCTTCGCTCACAATTTTAAATAATGGCTCCAGAAATCTTTATTTACTTTATAATGTTAACGATGGAAAAAAGTGGGCGGACCGCCCGGATTACAGCACCAAAAAGTACAACATTCTCGGTAACTTGACGAACTACAGCCAAACAACAAGGGGGTCAAACAAAATACATTGGTAGATAGGCGAGTGTCCAGACCTGTTCTACGACCGTGCCTGTGACACATTCATTTGCTGCAATGGCGTACGTCCAAAATACTAATTTTGTTTGTAACTTGCCCCCATTGCAAGAATCGTTCAAAAATAACATTATAAACTGTACTTACAGGTAATGTTTTATGAGTAGAAACACTAAACAATCGCAAACATAATTCAAGTCGACGTAGTCTCTAATAAACTGCAGTATGTTAATAGCCTAAAACTAAAAATGTGTTACACCATTTGTAACGCGCGTGAACACTTTTTGGACAAATCACGCATGTTCTGTGTTATAGCTATACAGTACTTGTCGGATTAAAAATTATTAATGAAGCAACTCATGATACTAAAACGTTAAAGTTTTAGCTAAGGGGTTAAACTGCATACGAACATGGTTATTTAGTTCAATTCATAATTTAATCAAGTTTATAGTCTTGTGAAACCACGAAAGCAAACATACCCCCACCCCCACAAACAAACAAAAATTGCACTTGAACAGATTTGGATTAAAAATGTATGGCATTGTTTCACATGCAAAACACATTATAGTAACTTTTAAAATAGTAGGGATGGAGGAGATAGACAGTGAGATTAAGAAAGTGTAGTACTGTGCTATGATCAACAAATGTTCGTGTAGTAGAATTTCTGACATTCTCGACTGTAAATTATATTCCAACCAATAATTAAGGAATCATCTTGCCGTTCGCGATGATTTCCGTATTTCCTCAATTTTAATTGAAACGTGTCTTCTGTAATAACCAGCCATGACACCGGCTGTAGAATTATAATCAGGCAGTGAACCCTGGTAATTTATCTCTACATGAAACAAGTTCCGTGTCGAGCTACTTAAAAACTGGCCGTATCTATGAAGCGCTGAAAAATCACTCGACAAACCGGCGTACTCGTATCAACCGAGCAAGCTACCGGGGAGTGTGATCAGAAACTGGTCGCTTGCAGACTGGTCACGACTTGAGATCCGGGTCTGTCCACGAGCAACGGTATAAAACAATTTACTAGTGGAAAACATTACCAAAACAAGACTTCACTACAGCTCTTCTTTCAAGCCGTAAATACGATAGCAACAAAGTGCTATACCCAGGGAAAGGAACACTGCATACAAAGGATTTAAACAACTAAATAAAATTGACGTTTATGTTTTCGCTTCAAGAAAATTACTGTTAAATAAAACATCGGATTGCTGCAGTAACTGTTGGCGGTTTGTTTAATTTGCCCAAATAATGCTATTAATGTTTTTGTATAAATGGACCGAACGTTCTGCTGACTTAACCAACGTTTTCATGAATGGTATACTCACCTACTCAAGAGAGAGATTTTGGTCTGCACTCAACATCGAGGTGTTATAGGCGCTAGTGAGGGATGACATGAGGTGAGTATGGGACAGCGCCGGAATGATGGGACGGGAGAAACGAGAGATCGACGAGAAAACCCGCCGAGCGACGGCATCGTCCGGCACGATTTCCACATGCGAAAAATCGCGACGGCATCGTCCGGCACGATTTCCACATGCGAAAAATCCGGAGACCGACCCCGCCGGGAATCGAACCCGGATCGCCTTGGTGGGGGGAGAATGGTCTGACCATTCGACCAACGCGGCGGTGCGGCCCTGTTGCAAGAGTGAGAACAATACTTGATCACGAGAGAGAGAGAGAGAGAGAGCTTGCGTGAGCTGCGAGCCGGAAATGCAAGAGAGACGCATCTCACGGAACTGCCGAGATATGACGTCGGCACGGCCGACGAAAATAACTCAGTGGGTTGTCCGCCCCCGTTCATCTACCGTACCACGCCCTTGGACATTCGGCGATCTGCAAACATTCCCTGTCTCGTCCCACTCCCGCTCTTATCCCCCTTCCCCCTCTTTTTCAAACAAACCATTAAATTCGACAAACACTACTCGTGCGGTATGAAATACCAATACGCAATCACAAGAAGCTCTTCCGGATGCCACGTTGCTGCAGAAGATTTTTAGTGTCTTAATTAACAGGTGTTGAGACATCAACGCACGACGCGTTATACAAAATCCAGAAGTTTTCGGAACTCAATGTAGTAAAATAAATACTAACGACAATCCTAGGAAATAGGTTTTAGCAACTATGTACGCAAACATTTCTCTGAAATATTATTTATTTGGGTAAGCCACAGCAATGGACACTTCGGTATAGATTGTTCACGATAAAGTGAGCACTACTTAAATATTTATATCACCTGTTTTGCATTCATATTTACTACTTTCGATATGAAAACTATCATGAAATTAAAAACCAGTGTAAACGTTTCACCACTCATAAAACTTTACATCTTTGGCCTAGATAAAATGCAGTTTTTGGTTATTATTAGTGTTGGGTACTGCTCAGTTTAAAGTGAACAGACTATATAATATTTACTCATGAATTATGTATAAAACTGTTAACTAGGATTGCTTTTATTTTTCCTGTACGTTACTGACACTTAAAAACCAACTCTCTTGCGTTTCGGGATGCGTATCCGTGTCCACTTGCGTCCCATTGCCGAACACACTCAGAGTGTATTGCGTTTTTGTGAAACGTATGCGCTTGCACGCGTCACTGGAGAACGAGCCGTAGTAATTATGTAAGCAAAGGCACATAATATTTCGGTATACAGAAGTGAAATCGCTAGTAGAACGGCGAACTCAATCACACACGCCAGCAAAATGGCTTCGCTGGCCAGCAATAAGGCGGAAACACCTACTGCCAATCAGCTTCAGACAGCTGCCCTGCTAGCTGGCATTCAGACCAATAGGAAACCTGCCTCAACATGCAGAAGCCAAACAGACACTGGACAGCCAATAAGCGGCGAAGTTTTCTCGTATCTAAATAGCCGCCATACGTCACTTTACATATGTATTACTAGAAACTTGAAAAATTCACGTATTATTTTAGACCCAAGCCAGAATTCCAGCAACTATAGGTTTGCATCACGTTCACAACTGGCCGTTTACTAACTCGACACTTCCTGGAAGTAGCTGAGCCAAAAATAAAACTGTAACTAAACGCAGGCCCATACAACTGTGTCAACGAGCAGATAGTAAACAGCCGCTGTTTGCACGATTTCACAAATATTCTTGGAGGCTAGCCTACAGGTCAGTGAACCTGCGAATTTTTCCGGCATGTATGTATTACTATTTAGCCTGAGACAACGGCTCCACTGGCGCCTGTATCCCAGTGCAGGACTCTGTTGTTTTCACAGTGATGCCTGGCGGAAGAATACGCGCGTAGGCGTGGCACCACAGCGGAGGTGATCAACAGGTGTCGGCCTGCCTCAAAGATTGCCTGTGGCGGCAGTTCACGAATGTTGGCAGCATGTCCGCGGTCAGGCAGCCTCTCTTCTCGGCTGTAGGAGCGTAGCCAGGATTTTTTGTCATGGTAATGGGGGATATTATTAGTTCTTTTTACAATTTACTATATACAAAGCAAAAACACTTTCGTTGCCACAACAAAAGATTTATGTAATTATGAGCCACTACAAAGAAATTTTTTGTTTAAAAGTTACAATAATGGTAACAAAAAGTGTGTTATTGTTAAGATAATTTATCTGCAATATTTGTAGCGAAGATAGTTGTGGTGTTTTAACACGAGCTTTATGTTGACAAAATTAATACCTTTGGTATACAACCGCTTATCTCACGCTTCAAATGCACTGCAGTGTGTTCGTAAACAGGTTTTTCTAAGAAACGATTCTACGTGTACCCATTGTGCCAACGTACGAAAATAAAACAAACTTCAGACAAGGTCGGAACCTCATTTTTAAGACACTACTTACTGTCATTAAAAACATTGTTTCTAAGTCCTGCAACATGGCTAAATACGGCCTTTTCAGACTGCCGTACTTCAAAATGCACTAACTTGAGTTATATGTGAAACAGATTGCGGCCTGCACTGTACTTTGCTACAGACACTTTTCACCAATAAAATTACATGGTCACCGCTTAATGTCCCGTAATAAGAACCGTTCGGTGGGAACCATGCACGCCAGTTCAGAGCTTGACTCGTTGAGGCGATGCGGCATTTGATGCGTGTTTCAAGCTCGACCTTATGTCTCCGTCATTTCTAAGTCTCTAGCGCGCAGGTAGGCGGCGCCCATAAGACAAAATGTGATACAAGACGTAGGTTTTTCATACTTGCTTAGCTGTAAGACAAGATTTCTTTACCGCAAGCTGAACACCTTTTAGACAAAGTGGATTTTAGTGTGTACATATCCCTACATACATATACAGCGACAAAATAATAAGTGATTTTGATTATTTGGTATTATTGCAGTTATATTTCAGAATCTCAGTACTGTAGTGGACAATTACATGCACAGATACAGAATGATCAGGATTTCGATTACTTGGCAATATTGCAGTTTCCTCAGAATTTCGAGCTCATCCCGCTCGGCTATACCCCATCTATAGTCTAATCCTCGGACTACTGTTATTTTTTCCCCTTTCAAATCACAATATTGTCGTTTCAGAAACTAAATCCAGTACGATGAACCCACGTTTTAAAAAAAAATCTATAATAAATAAAAAAATAAAAAAAAAATCAGAATTTTTACTAACAAAAAAACATTTAGTATTTGAATTTAAAACATGTCAAGCAGTAGCCCGTTACACGTAGTTTCAATTTGAATTTTTAAATTTATTTATGTTCGT
This sequence comes from Medauroidea extradentata, assembly GCA_003012365.1. Lineage (NCBI taxonomy): Eukaryota > Metazoa > Arthropoda > Insecta > Phasmatodea > Phasmatidae > Medauroidea > Medauroidea extradentata. The sequence goes on along the minus strand of PNEQ01066375.1, from coordinate 12,806 downwards.
TGGTTTTTGCGGCTTGTAATAACTAAAAACGTTCAAATTTTAACTTTGAAGTGCCATTATGGGAAAACTGGTTGGGTTGATTTTTGGTAAGAGGAAAATGTACTACTAAGTAACTCAACAGAACTAACACTATTTCGCACAAATATTAAATTACGATTTTTCCCCCACTTTAACAGCCTTAAAGAAAAACAATTTATCACGTAGTAACGAGGATAACAAATCAATACAGTTTTAAATTTAAACATGTCAGTGAATATATAATTCAACACACAATCAGATACTGAAAATGACTTGGTTCCAGCAAGAAGGAATGTCTAGTGACGGTCCTGTAATTATTTTTATATCTCAGTATCGTACCCTCTTAAGGGTTCCGCCTATCACACGCTTCAAATGCGTTGTAATGTGCGGGGAATTAAATTTTTACGAAACTATTCCATGTGTGCCCACTGTTATAATGTACGAAAATAAAACAGTGGACAAGGGAGGAATTTCATTGTTAAAACACCACTGTTCCGAAGTCTTCCAACATAGATATAAACGGCCGGCCTATTCAGACTGCCGTACTTCCAAATGTACTACACGGAAAACAGTAGCTGATCAGATGTCGCAAAATTATTCTGGACAAATTGTTTTACAATGTAGCCCCATATTTTAAAGCATATACCCGTATAGGTTTTGCTAGTTACCGAATTAATTTTTTCATTTATTTTGGTTAACTGAATAATTAGCCGAAAACTTAAGAATATTTAATAGGACGAATATAAAAGTGGCAGCTTTAGATAATAGTTTTCGCATATTCTGAAAGATATATACATATTCCCAACCACAACTTCTGCAACTCACAAATATGTTACACTATGTAGTGCATGATGGAACGCGCCGAATGTTTTCCGTTCTGCTCGTGTCAACCTGGCAGCAGCCCCAGACAATAGGATATCAGTTTATCCTCGCCCTCCCCTCCCTATATCAGTACTAGGGAACTCAGGCGCCAAGTTAACTGCCGGCGACAGTATAAGTCAGCGAACCCGCGAAACAGCTTTAGAGACGTATTCGTAAATGAACTGTAAGTTACATCAACACATAGCGTTGCTATTGTTCTGCAAAATATTGTAACTAATTTGAAAATATTTACTATCTAGACTTATTGCTATAATATTTACGTGATATGCTTTTATGTAAATATATGATGATTTATATCACAATACATCCGTTAAAAAAATATTCTTAATAGTTTTTCAACTGTTGCTACTTTAACTTTGCGTTTGTTTTGTGTATCGAGAAAATGCTTAAAGTAACTGAAATATAATGTCAAATGCTAAGTACTCAGTATGTATAGGCCTTTGCCGTTACACGCTAGATTTTTAAGCGCCAAGTGTCTGCGTGGAGTAATAATCAGTGCCCATCGGTCATCATTACGATTCCACTTTACTCCTGATTTACAAATTCTTGGTTTTTAACTTAAGACGTAATATTTTTGTTTTAGAATAAAAATAAAAAATATGTTTTCAGATAGAGTCAATGTAATGTAGGCCTGTATGTTCAACATTTTTGCACTAAATTTGCTTTATGCATTTAATTCAATTTGTAAATAGTGAGGGTAGAAATATATTGTTATTTTTTTCCCTGCATTTCACAAGTACTGCAAACGAAACGCAAAAAAGTTGAAGAACATGTACATATAATTGGTTATATCTGTAAACATGTTCTATTTTCACTTTATAGCAAATCAAGAATTTGTACATCAGGGGTATAGTGAAATCTTAATACTCCAAGAGACATAATGAACGTCAAACTAGCACAGCGAGGACACGACATTGTGGGAGCGCTACCACCGAGCTACGAGCCAACCCCCACCTCCCACCCTTCACGAAGTCACGCCTTTTGTTCCAGCGAAGCGTGCCAAACGCCCCCTCCCCCTCCGCTTCATTCAGCCATTGGTTAACCGTTCTCAAAACTCCATTGTCTCCGTCGGGTCGTGTCGCCTCCGCTAGAATTTTTTTAACAGCGATTTTTCGCCCGCTCGGTTTAGCAAACAAAGCGAATTCAGCGCAGGAAAGAGGAAGATACACTCCAAGCCTTTACACAATCTTTTCTCTCAACCAAAACTCTTGAGGATAGCTTTCTTTTAATCTCGAAACCTTCGCTGGAAAGAGGAGCTTTATACGCGAGTATTTAAAATACAAAATATCGGTCGCTAACACGTGAACATTGCAACCAATACGAGAGGCGGTTGTTTGAAGTAGCAAAATATTGAAGTAATATTTTCCAGGTTATTAATATTTTTAACATCAATCAGACTTTCAACAGTATGCTATCTCTCTTTCTTTTTTAATTTCCTCGTATATTACATTGCAAGCGTGTGTGTCTCTACACGCACGCACACACATTTTGATAAACTTAATGGTGTTAATAATTAGGGGCAGGTAGTTTTTGCGAACAGATTTTGCACCACTCATTTCAATGCCTTTCGTGCATATCTGTAGCTCTAGTTCATGCAACGTACTTTTGTGCAGAAGCGTCACTTATGTGACTATACCAAGCGGAACAAGGTTACTGCGACACAGCAAGCCTGTGACTTGCGGAAATAACCCAATCACTGACCGCGAAGCAGAGCTGCCGGTGCGCACGTAAGGCACTGAAACAAACTTTTGCACAAATCAGGGGGCCCTAGTCAAGGCCTGATTGCAAAATTCTCATGGAAGTTGTTGGAACTCTAAGATTGTGAAAACGCGAGCTTTCCAAGTCCCTAAGTCATTATAAACTATTCGGGATAAAGTGAGCACTCGCAAAAGCCCTGCTAAATTTATATTTTAAGCCTATTCGTATCTTTACGCGCATAACGACTAACGACGGTAAATGTCTAACCTCTCTGGACACGTCACTTGATGTTTGCGCGCGTAAGATAAAATGTGCAGTCTGTATGGATCTATATAGTTTGATAAAAAAAGTTTATTAATTATATGAAATAAAAATACGTTGATTTCAGTTGATTTTGTCTCAGTATTGTTGAATTGAAATAGGAAAATACATGGAACTATCTATTGTTAATGTTTAATTAAATGCAGTAACGACTGGTGATTTTTTTTAAAGGTTAAATTTTTAGTACTCACTTTATCCCGAAGGACCTATATTCTACGTGTACAATTTTGGGAATTTACAGCCCTCCGCAGGAACAAGCTATACCAGTCGCAGTTGATATGACGTCGTGACAGACCACGGACGACAGACACCCGTCACCACGCAGTTGTCGACGGTTCACAGCGCGACGGCAGCCGTTGACGGAAGGTGCCGTGAACGAGAACAACCCACTGTCGTCACAGCTCGCTAGTCAGAAGTGCGGGCATTCGCGCCTCCCGAATACTGCCAGTCATGCTCGCCCGGCGAGGAAGCAGAAAAAAACTCAAGTGACAGGCAGTTATTCCGCGTATCAACTGTAGGCACGGCTGTCAAGGTTACGCTGGTCGTAGACACGGGCCCCAGGTTCCCGACCTCGAGTTCGTACATGTGTCAAGAGGCATCTGCGTATGAACGCTTGTTAGAAACGTGATTTTCGGGCCTCTCAAAATGGCTAAAAACGTTTTTTTAGACTGCTGTAACTCCGAAAATATTACCTGAATTCGTAAAGTGCAAAGCGAGAGGTATGCGTTGGTCTTTACTTCAGTATTCAAAAATAAAATGTTGTGGTCACCGCTTAGTCCCGTAGGAAAAAAGACTACAAGGAAAACCTTGCACACCAGTTTGGCGCGCTGCGAATAGAGGCGATATGCTTCTCGTCAAGCGTGGGACATTGGCTCTTATCGCTACGCTGTTCCCACGCGTCAAAGGTGGAAATTCGACACCGACGAAGACTCCTCTCCTCTTAGTTGGATTTCAGATTAGTTTTTTTTCCTGTTTGAGACACGAAAATGGGGAATGTGATAAGTCAACGGGACAGTACCAGTACGGGACTAAAGCATACTCTGCTTATTTATGTTTTTCTATTATTTTTAGTTTTCTTTGACAGTCATTTATTTCGCAATGGAGTATGTCCAAGCAACTAAATCCAGTCACTTTTGTTCTCGTCAACAAAGACGCCTGCACTGAAGCAGATTCATGCCCGCGGAGTTTACTTTAACACTTCGACTAAAATCAACTGAGTCACGGCTCACCAGAAACAAACTTCACAACATTGAAACCAACATTGGAGAAGTGCAGCTTAGGAACGAAGGAAGTCTGGAAGGGACAGAATTTCAAACATTGGCGGGTCTTACCGTCCGGGTGAAAAGAACTCAAGAGCCCGTGAAACTTAATTTAACTATACGGATTTCAGAAACTTTAACACTTGACGGAGATGAGAATCTCTTAACGAAGTGAATCGCTTATACCTCGTACAACTGCCAACTTATTTAACTACAACGAAATAAATAAATAAATAAATAAACCAGTCGGATGTCTACGCCACTGACGTATTTTCGAATCTCATATTCTTGTGTGACGAATTATCAACAAACAAGCCTCCAAGTAGGCTACATAAAGATTGAATTTCAAATGAAACTAAGCCATTGCCATAAACGCTCATTAAGAGGGCGTGGTACACAATTCAACGCTAACAGCATTAATCTGCAAGTGTAGGTTTCTTGAAGCCAATTTGCGGAAATGGAACAATATCAATCCTAGACAATAGTTTTATCCAACGTTTTAAACAAAACTGTTTCCAGTGTTACCATCTTCTGAGGCACAATCTCTGACGCCGGAACCACATGCGTTTAACTACGGCGCAAGAGATCACACTTAAGGAATTAGTAATTCTGGATAAATATTATTCATATAGTTTGCAAATACCATTATCCAGGATTGTCATTGAGTATTTTATCAATTTTGGCTTCGAAAAAAAGTGTAGATCTCAATTTATGTTGTCAGCGTTTATTTATCTACCACACTCTCTTAAGAGCATTTTCGCTGCGAAGCATGAGGAAATACCTTACATACCAATCATATCACTACCAAAAACCTAAACAGCATGCACTTAGGTGTAAATGCCTGGTATTTTACGTTACCTCACTGAATTACCTTATTTCTTAATTGTGATGTTGCAACCAAACAAAGAACACGTATAAAAAAAAAGGCTGATAAAGTGAAACTTATATAAAAACGTTTACAGCTAATACCACCTTGTGAAATTACACAGTATCGATATTAAGTTTGTAAATGTCGAGTTCGTGCTCAAAGCTCATCACAGGGCATCATTTTAATCGCATGAACGCAACTTCTGACTAGGTCAACTGGCACAAACCGACAATACGGCCAAGGTTCTATAATAAAATAATAATGTGATCAAACTAATTCCAAAAAGCTAAATAAATATATGCAGCTTCTTATATTGCCCAGAGAAAACAGTAATATTTTCAGGGTTTGTAAATTGCATATACGGCTTTATGTAAAGTACATAAAAGATAGGCTACCAAAATTTAATTCGTAGCAATAACAGTAATATTTCATATTCAAACGTATACGTTTTATTAGCAATTCGTATTCTTTCATAGTCTCTAAATAATTAAGAATATTGCACTTCATACCTGGCAGCAATCTTTGCCACACCTACTCGGACGATATTTCTTACCTGAAACAAACAAGGAAAAATAGAATATTAAAAAAATATCCAAATTATAAAAAATAGTTTTTGATTAGATAACAATATTTGAATAAATAATAATTGAACACCTAGCTGAGCAAATTGAATACAAAAATACCATTTTACACAGTTTTTACAGAGATAATTCAGACACTATACAGGCTTGTCACATGGAAATAAAAAAAAAAACACACGAAATATGAAAAAATCAGAAGTCGATATATGCGTGAAATATATTCGATACCACACATGCAATTTTCATATTACGTAAGATAATTTTCCAAAAGCACATACCATGTTAATTACACATATTTTCACACAAACACACGTACTGTAGAATAGTACTAATGATTTAAAACCGTGAGATATTTATTTCGTCTTATTTTACTAAATATTAATATTTTGAACCTACTAAAATTGGGGATAAAGATAACTTTGAATAATCTTGAACGTGTTCATTCGTGTTTAGGATCTATATATTATTTCCTATTTGTGTGTGTGTGTGTGTGTGAGAGAGAGAGAGAGAGAGAGAGAGAGAGAGAGAGAGAGAGATGTTGGTCAGCGCACCTACTTAAGTATAAATACACAACAATTTTACCCTTGTTGTATTCACTATTTCTTGCCGCTGATAATATTTATGCTAGATTATATAATTAGTTACTTGTATTTTATGCGACGCACGAAGAAAATCTAATGTCTGTGTCATTTCCCCGAGACAACGATTCTGGCAAACCATACGTCACAAAATAATTACAAAGAAAAAATTCTTCCGTCTTATTCATTTTGCCATATTAAAATATAAGCTACAATACCAATTTAATCACTGGGAATTATGAAGAATTATAAACAGGAAGCACGCAATACCACAGTAAATAAACATTTTGCATTACTTAACCTAAACAACAGCCGATATATCGTTTATCCGATTTTATCGAAATTCGCTTTCGAATCGAAAATAGATTCTATCGAATTACGTAGTTAGATCTCGAATCGAGTCGAACTACAGAACACGTAAAAAGTTGCGCAATTCTTTCGTAATTTTAATACGTTTTCATTAATTTCTGTTCGCAAAAAGTTGGTCCTATATTACGAGTGACGCTTTACTGCTAACAGTTCACCACAAGACCAAAGTAAAGCAACATCCTGTTCAATTTTTTGCCGGTAACCAGCACGAATTCATGCAGAATTCAAGGATTTCTCCCGGCGACCATAATTCATGCATATTTCCCGCTTTTCCTGAAATTCCAGGCGAGTGGCCAAACTGTAGTACATATATACAACATACATATGTACTGTCTCAACTGCATACACTCGCTTAAATATAAGTGGCTCTCACCGCAAATTGTTAAATGGTTACACAGGCTCTGTGTCAGTTTCCTCCAATCATGCACTATTGTTTTCTTTGCACAACTATGCGCATACGTGAATACCTACTCCATAGAGTCGATACAGGCACCACACTAGTCCTTTGAATTCTGTCCAATCACAATCCAAAGTAGTCATCGGCTGCATTTATGTAGTACGCATGTATAATATATTCTCTTCACTGAAAGTAAAATTTTGTAGAAAGTCTTCCCTGTAAAATTATTTTGTAGTAACTAAGGAAAAATTTTGTGCAGGCCATAATATTTTAATGGTGTCAAGAAAATGCTATCGTGGTGACCACAAAATAAATTTTGCAGGGTAAATACCCACAAAGTATTTTGTAGCTGCCACACATTTTTTCCCCCATGTTCGTGTTTATGTGGATTCGATTCACTCTGACATTCGGAACGATTATTGGATTCTGTGCTACTCCATGTTGTGAAAAAACAACTTCACCGCGTTGACTTCTTTATTTTAAGATCCTTGCCAAGCACGTCGACGTTAACGTCTCCACTTGACAGACGTTTGCTGCGTTTACAGTGCCAAGCTGTTTCATGTCCTGTCCAACAATTTATACTTTTATATTCACGCTTAGCAGAAACTCCATTTTTTTTACCACTTCGACAATAATTAAAATATTTTCTGAGTGATACTACCTCTGCCACTGTAAGCAGTCATTCACAGGGATCGTTTTAAAATAAGTCGTAATTTTATTTTAATTTTGCCACAAATATGAACACTGGTGGTGTCCGGAAACAAACTGAAGTTTCAGGACCTCAAAGGCCATACTTCCAAGTTTCTATTGTTTTCGCGAAAGTTATTTTTTAAGCCTATCCGTTTGACAGTTCAGTTAAAAATTATTTTCGCCGTGTTGGCTAATTTTTTTTCAATGCTATAAATACTGTACTACGGTTTCAGCTAATAACCAGAGACTGATAATATTCGTAGGTTCTCTGCCCTGTTAGCTAACCTCCAAGAATGTCTGCGTACTGAAGCAGATAACAGTTCATTGTGCTGCTCGCTGACTCAGTGATTTCACGTTATTGGGCCTGCATTTAGTTGATTCGTTATTATTGGTTCAGCTTTCTACAGAAGGTGTCAAATAAATAAGAAACCAATTGCGAAAGTGACACAAACTTACATATGTTTGAAATGTAGCTTGTGCCCAAACAAAAAACGCGAATTTTTCAGGTATCTACTACTAACTTAACTAACTGATTTGTAAGTCGAAAGAGTACGATTTTTTTTGTCTTTAAAAATTATATAGGGTATCGTGGGAAAAACATTTTAAACAAAACTGCCAAACAGATGTTTGATATTTGCTCTCGTTTGAACTTAAAAAATAGTTATAAGAAACAATATTATCATGGGGGGGGGGATGTCCTTAAATAGCTACTTCTTGTGTTATACCTAACCTTTTAGCGCCACTCAATGGCTGCAGACCTCGAATTACTTCATCTGTTTCGCGCATCTCTTTCACTTAGAAGTGAATTAATTGCCACGAATTCGAATTAAGTTCGTGCAGCGATGATAAGCAGCATAAATTGTAACGGTCATAAAAACCAGTCGCTATACCGTCAATAATAATGAGAATTCAAACGCCAGTGGTTAAATACTCCAACTGTCCGGAGTTTTATAGCATAGAATCGAGTGCACGCTAGAAGCGACAATGATATACGCTGTTCGGGATGAATTGAGCCAGTCTGTATCTTTCCGTTGCATGTAAACACAAACATTTCCAATTGTTTTTTCTGTACATGGACTTGCACAATGTTTATATCTACATTACACTACTCCGAAAGAATGTTATCTACAATACGCATCCATAAACGCACAGGTGTCGGATGGTTGCTATAATCGATAGAAGTCTTGGATATAAATGAAGGGTACGGGGAAATACAATGGTAACCCACAATTTGAAAATGTTTGAGTTTTATGCTGGAACGCAATAGTAAACTCATGCTGTACACTACGACATAAGAGATTAAGCAATATAACCACAAATGGCAGCGCAGTGCACAAATGAATCTATTGCAGGCCACGCTTTCCTAGCTAATTACACCAATAAAATAGTGATAAATATTATTTTATTATTGTGTAGTTGTTTATTTTTCATTGGTTATACACTACACTAACTAAATCATAATTTTAAAAGAATAATGATTTTAATTAAATTTCGTAGTCAAATTGTACCTTACCTTTACATGTGCATAACTCAGTTGTGATATATTGTGGGTTACCATTGTCTCTCCCCATGCCATTCAAATGCCTATGCGAGTTAACGACATATAATAATACGGGATATCTGTGAATAGACTATAATTTATACGACACGCATTCCTGTCGTTACGGATCACCGAAATGTGCGCAATATACATACATACATATTAATTTTAAACACAAAACCACCAGTAAGTAGTACAAGATACAATGACATACGTTATTGAAGAGTTCAATTTCCGTTTAGTTATATACTGTAATGCGCTACGACGACGCACTTACAGAAAAAATACATACATAAATGATTTTCCTAATGTTCAAAAAATGAAAACAACAAAAAAAATGCTGTTTCATAGTTACATGTAATTCCAAATACAAAGTCTGGGAATCGTAAGACGTAATAATTCACATAATACCTTTAATTTCACGATATTCGGCAATGGTATTCACTAAAAGTTATTTTTCTAATGCTTTTTAGTATGATATAAGAGACTATAGTCCGTATCGCGAAAGAAATCCACATTTTGACAGTTGCCGGCATTTCTTTTTACAGCTGTTTCTGTGAAATAAGCCACGTGTGATTTCTGCACAATGGCTCTCAAACTGTACAGTTTATTAAGATTAAAAGTATCTTCCTGTCGAAATTTGTACACGTGATAGCCTAATGAACTGTCGAAAAATGGAATTCTTACGTGATACAAACTGTATGTTGATTTCGCATGGGGAAAAAAACTCAGTCCACGAGTTTTGGAGCAAAGATAAGTCACGCAATCGTATCGGTGGAATACTGAACTACAACGTCTGCAGCGCGGAGCATGGCTGAAGCAGCGTACACCATGACTGTAAATATCCGATGACCTGGTCGTATCATTTAGTGTTGCTGCTTAGTAAGTCTACTTAAGCAATCAGTAGTTACCTAAATTAAATAATAATTGAAAAATAAAATTTAAAATACATGAAATACAATATGGATAGAGGTACGTCAATTTCGCGGATTCATCTGGCAGTAGCCTAGATTGCTCAGTCCTGTACACGCTCTGGATACAGTCGATTATTCATTGGCTTACAACGTTACAAGCGATAGCTCTATCAATTATTTCCTTATTTACTACTGTCTTGCAGTAGTCAAATGCGTTTCGTGGCAGCTACCCGCTTATCACACACGTGATTATGAAAGATACATTTTTGGCGTTCAACATGACCTGGAATGTGTCTGCGAAATTGACGTACCTCTAAATATGGATTACATCTTTCGCGGCCATTGATGTTGTGTTCTTGTCTTCTGGGTTTCAGCCACACCGCACGTTGCTGCTTTGACGACAACTAGGACGGAGTAGTATTTTTATGTGTCTGTCTCTGCTATGCTGCTCTAAGACTGTTTTTGCTGTTCGGCCAATCATGAATCAGTGGTATTCTGATTGGCGGATATTTCATCTTGAATAAAATGTGCTTATTTTTTATTGCGACGACTTAAAGGACGTTGGACCCGTAATTTTTTTTTAATATTTGTGCCAAACACCGTTCAACTTATGCACATAAGATAACACGTCATTTCCCCTAATAAAAAAAATTGGCACAACAGTTTTTGCAAAATCACACATCAAAATCACGAAATGGCCATTACGGTGCAGCCAAAATAAAAAAAAAGTAATTAACTAATGAATTCAAAATTACGGGAACTGAAAGTCAGTGTATCAATGCATTTCATGACATGTTTGACAAAAGTTAGTTTTCAATATTTCAGTAGTAGCCGAAAGTCAAAGTTGCAAAAATTTACTCATTTTCATCAATTTTTTTAAAAATACAAAAATGCATCGCTTTGTGCTTACAAAAGTGCCTTGAAGTAGTTCACATCATTAAGTATCGATATAAATTATCTTGTTTTTGCAAGTTAATTATTTTTTATTATTTTGGCTACACCGCAACTGCCATTTTGTGACTTTGATAGGTGATTATGCTAAAACTATGGGCCCTAATTTTTTTTATTCGGGGAAATGACATGTTATCTGATGTGTAAAAGTTGAACAGTGTTTGGTACAAATATAAAAAAATTAAATTTTATGATAAAAACATCATTTTTAATCTACGCGTTTTTAAAGTGAACATGAAAAAAACAACAACACTATAAGCCATGATCATATTTGCCAACTTCATGAGCAAATATTTACCAAGGATTATGTGTATATTAAGCGTAATATTTTCCGTCGCAATTAAATGTATGAGATTTCGGCGTCAGATATTGTTCTTCAGAAATACGTTACTTGAGAATAATTGTTGCCCAGAAAGTTGATGCAACCTTCTTTTTTATTAGCTCCGAGAAACCTGCGACAGTTGCCTACCTCACGCTTCAAATACGTTGCCGTGTGATCGTAAACCGGTTTTTCTACGAAATAATTCAACGTGTGCCCATTGTGCTAAAGTATGAAAAGAAAAAAAACACTTCAGACAAGGTCTGAACATCATTGTTAAGGCACTGTGTTAATTAAAAACACTGTTTCTAAGCCCTCCAACAAGGCTAAAAACGGGTCATTCCATGTCAAATCAACCAATGAGAGAATTATTTTAGAACTTAATGTCACGAATATAGTTCATTTTTGAGCTGTGTGTTCCTCACAGCTATGTAAGACAAAATTAATTTTTTTAGATTTTTGGGACTGTCATTTTTGGAGTTGTGAATTTTTTTTTTTAATTCCAAAAAGCTTAAAAATCACTCTGTCGTTGTAACTTCAAATGCTATTTTCTACGAATCTATTAGAGCTACAGACTTGTGCAAGGTCTCATTTTAAAGCTTATTAAATGAGCTTTCATTTGATATATCACATGGTATAATTTGTAACTAAAATGTTTTTTTGTACGTTCTGAAATTTTAATTTTGTAATTACATAAAAACGAAATATTTTAAAAAATTGAAAAAAAATAAATTTGTTTGTACATATTTCTTGAACACACAGTCCAAATTTCAAGTTGGTATCTCTTTGGCAACCTGAAATTTTTTAATTTTCTTTTTAAGGTATACAGCATTAAGATCCAATTATCACAATTAAAAACTGTGGAACATATAAAATTTATTTTTTTTGTGTTTGGTATCCTTTAGTATGGTTTTGTAGTATCTTATGGCATGATAGTTTGGTATCCCAGTAGGTACTACTATTAATCATGTGGGGATCAGGTTTGGTTAATTTTTTGTATCATTATTAGAAACCCTTCTAAGCCAAATTATATACATAAATGTTTACATGTTCTCTTATCAGTGTAGCCAATTTATTTTCAGCAGATTATAGGCAATTTCTATTACACCACCACCTTTTATATGTGCATTATTAATTGTAAATATTTAGCTGTTGACGCATCCTATATGTCAAAATAGTTCTTAAGTTAAAGCATACAGTGGAAATGCAAACAGTGTGCTTACCTTGACACCAGTGTCATGAAATAGAGATGCAGAGTTTCTGATTACAGAACTGTTTATGTGGCAGCAGATAAGAACTTATCTCTTTCAAAGCTATGCAGCTGCATGCTGACTCATCTGTCCTCCTCCTACACACTGCTGTGACCAGATCTGCTCAGTTCTGATTTAGCTCAGAAGGTTGTGCTTGTGCTTCAGTAGTTA
>PNEQ01066374.1:79636-89695 GCA_003012365.1 Medauroidea extradentata | reverse complement strand
AGTATCATTGCCGAAATGATGTGAAACCATCGGTAATCTGTATATTATGTTTTACGTTTGCCAGCCTAAAAACAACATACTTTTTATTTCACATGTTAAGAAAATACGTTAATTATTGTTTCTGAAGTGCGTCGTCGTTGTTCGTGGCAGTAGAACTGAACGAAACTTGAATTATTGAATAGCGTGTGTCATGTCTGTTTTAGTGGCGGTTTGCACCCCTTTCTAGTTAAATAAGATAATCTGTCTCCCTCCAGCAACCCCTAGTTTAGATGAACTTCCCTTCAATCCCCTTTAGGTTATGATCTTGTGCACGCCCTTGTAAGTCTCCGAGCAGTATTACAATGTCTACACGGCTTTCCTTGGGATTAGCGGCAGTACTTCACCCTCTCTGAGATATTGACAATGAGGAAACACCTCGAGCTGGCAGAGAGAACTTGTACGCTTAGCTACGTAATACATATTCAGTGCACGCGTTGGTAAGGACGAGGTCGCCGAGTTTAAGCGTTGTAATAGAGAACTAACAGAATCAGAAACTGCTGCCCAGCGATGGAGTCGCCAACCTAAGATTCAGGTGTGACTCCCGTCCCCTCGCGATTTGTGCAGCTATAAGTACAGCTATACACTGTTCACGGTAAACTGAGCACTCTTAACATTTTCTGTGAGCCATTTTGCCTCAATATTTACGATTTTAACTATGAAAACTTACATGTAACTAAAAACTAGTGTAAACATTTCACAGTTCTCAAAGCGTTATATCTTTAGCACCCATTTTTTTTTTTTGTTATTACACACATACACACGCACACACACATAGGCCTATGTATATATATAACATACATACGGAAGCGTTGCGAAATGCTCAGTTTAAAGTGGACCGCCTATTCAGTAGTACCACATTAAAAACGGCGATAATTTTTAAAGAAGAATCTTGTAAAGTAATGCCGAAATATTTTCGGCCAGGCACTACAAAATGAAAGTCAGAAATATGTAATGTTAAACATAATGTGTTTGTGAGTACAGCGATTAGTATTACTAAGATCTTCAACACTTCAGGAAACCGAGCTTTAAAAGTCTCTCCCTGAAATCAGCAAGGTGAGCTCCCTCTTATTGTCTAGAACTTTTGTGGCGTTGGGTTTTGTGAACAACTTTTTTCCCTAACCTACTGAGTTATGAGGGCGGTCAGGGGAAGGAGTGGGACCTAACGTACGTCTAAGGGCTGAGCCCCATACATACGGCTACGAGGGAGGTATTTCAAGCAAGAAGGCGTGCATCGCGGCAGAGAGAGCCATGGCTACTTCCCTAAGTGTACCTAGCTTAAACTATAACTAAGAAGAGAGAGAAAAAACCGACATAGGCACCGTAAAAACCCCCTCGACTCAGCAGTTACACATTAAAAATAAATAGCTACTGGAAATAGAGGAAGGTCCAGGTGTTCTTTATTAGTCGAGGGTTGAACATTCTATTATAGAGGGTATGAGGACTATCTTTTACTTTATTTCTTTCCTTTATTGTGTTTGGTTTTAGGAGGGTGCTGGCTTTAACCAAGGCATTGTGAGTGAGCACACTATCCTGGTATAGGACGAGGTAATATATACGCCTCGTCCTTCCGTATCACCAGTAGATACTTGACACGAACTCAAAAATACACATATTAGTACACTACACTAGCTCACAGGCAAGCCTGGTGAGCTAGCGTATGTTTAATATTAATAATACGTGGCCAAACGTGTTTTCGGACCTTGTACTGGGGTACAGAGAGCTCTGCCCCAGCTGCGGCCTTCAGATTGGCTGTCCTGCAGGCCAATCACAGCCGTTGGTGGTTACGGACTTTCAGAGAAACTTTTAGACTAAAATATTCTTCAGCTGCAAGTGTAATAATGTAATGTATAGTATTTTATAATAAATTATATATTGCAATGTAAATTCAACAACAGCTGCTACTGATGGGGATGTACAGTGTATATTTTGCCTTTTTTGTGCTGTGAATTACGTAATGCTTCGCTGGCGTTTTGTTTGTGGAGAGAGCAGTACATCAGTAATACTGTATTACATTATTTGAAGCATTTTCAATAATTTTTGTAGTTTTACTTTCAAATAACGTTTTATTTGAAACTAGTTCGGTGTGAATTTTTTTTTTTTTTATGAAAGTACAAATATATTTCACAGCGTGGCTGTGCGCAAAGAAGCCGCTTCCAGTAAAACCCAGGATAAACAGCCGTTGTTTACTCTTCTCGGTGGCATTGTGAAGTGGTGCGTGCAAACATCCGGCCATTGTTTACACGACTAAGTCAGGCCGGAACACGTGGTTTGTTAGTGTTGCTACTGAATGTGTTCGTGGTGTCGATGAATTGTTTTTATGAGACTGTGTTCCACTAACTTTATTTCCCCGAGCGAGTAAACTGGTAACACTGGTTACATATTTACCTTCAATTATAACTGTTAAATCCTATAAGGTTGCAGTTATTGTAAACCCGTTACACAAATGTGTTAATAATTGATTTTACTACGAATTTTTTTTTCAAACTAATGAATTACATAATTAATGCCAGTTACTGACTTAGTCAATTTTAAAGTCAAATTGTTTGCTAAAGTTATAAAAGTTTTTTCTTTGAGAGAATTAGACTTCATGGTAAAAAAAAAATATCAAAAATACTTCTATATGACGGTTTTTCGACATTTGTTCCTTTTAGCATTTAAAAAGTTAATACTCTAAAAATCGTAAATAGGGATCTGTGAGGTACAAAAATGCCCACATCTTCACAACAAATCTTCTCAGTCTTCAGTTACAGTATCTGAATTAATAATTTCTGTATAGGAGATAACACATCCTCTAGTTTTTTAATTGATGGAAAGGACTCGAATTATTTTTAACAGAATGCTTAGAAAATTGCGAGACATGCATACAGGATGCACAAATGTACACAGGCTTTTCGCAAAGCAATGCACAGTTCTTCAGCGAAAAAAAAAAAAATTCTTCTTTGATTTTGGTTTATTTTGTAGTGTAAAAACAATGTAACCATTCTTCGATATCGATGTTATGTTGCTTTTAAAGAATTTCGAAAGGGTTGTAAACTACCAGTGTAAATATTTGCCAAATTTTGAATATTTTATGAGGCAGAAATATAAGTTGTATGTCGGTGTAGAGAACGACGCCATAGGTGCCGTATAGACAGACTATATAAATAATTAAATACTGTAGTCCAAGAGGAAATCTAAATTTTAATAGGATAACAAAACAGCCCTAATATTTTTATGACAATGAATTAAATGTTTGTTTGTGCTAACTTTTAACTGCCTCTTCTGTAATGAAAGTCAAGTGGTCTGATTTAGGAAAGCAATGGTCCAAGTTGGGTGCCATTTTCCCCAGAATTGACCATTTGCAAGCATCTAAATAAAGTTTCATTGTTTTAACTCTGGCTCCCGATAAGCAACTTTATTCATCCAGACATATGTAAAAAAAATGTTTCTTGTGAGATAGTAAAACTAAACCTTAAGATCATGCTTTCTAGTTGTATTTTTTTTTTAATTTTGATTTATTACACTTAAATGAGAGCAAATATGTATAAAAAATATGTTTGGCAGTTTTGTTTAAAATAGACTTCTCTAAGTTGGCTGAATTTTTTAAGACAATAAGTACTATGGTTTCAGCTAATTTCGTAATTAACGATATTCTGGTTAATTGCATTTTTTTTTGTCGAAATCGTATAATTTCTTGCTTTGAAAAAATTAGCTATCACGCAAAAACCATTTCGAACAAATCTGCCAAACATATATTTTATAGCTACTCTCTTTATGCTTAGAAAAATTATTATCGAAAGAACAGTAGAAGCTAAAGAACATGGCCGTAATATGGGTGCTGTTATTTTGTCGTCAAATCCAGTTTACGTTGAAAATGGTCCAATTAGGGGGACCTTCCCCTAGTAACGAATGGCATAAATATTGTACCTGTAGTACCTCGCAATTATTTAAGATGAGTAGATTACATTTTGTTGTTTTATTTTAAATTATTATGCAGTACTAAATTTATTATTTTCGGAGCAATTTTTGCAACAGCTACTTTTCTAAAGGGTAAATTTTACCACGTGGCTCGGTTGTATGGACGGTTCAGGATAAATTTAGCACTTTTGAAACCCTAATTACTTTTTTACTTTTAGATAATGTATAGTTAGAGATAATGGTATATCGCGAAATTTTTTTTTGTGGCAACATAACCTCGAAAACACTGGTTTTCTGCGACATGTATGATTGGGTGTTATATTTCTGACACAATGTAGCTGTCTGCAGACCGAAGGCATAAAATATTACAATAGCGGTATTCTTATTGGCTCAGTCAAATATGTTAAGGGCGTTCACGTGCTAAAAATTCAAAATTTTGTATTTGCTTGGCATAGTGTTAGTTTTACTGACGTTACTTGTGACTACATTTTCCACCTGTAGAAATTTTTTAGCTCTCATAGTTTTCCCATAGCGACATGTCAAAGTCAGAATTTGCAAGTTACAGGAACATAGGTTTAGCAAAAACCAAGTGACTTACTCGAATGAAATAATTTACACTGAAATTAGATACAATGGGCACTATGCTAAAAGATTTAAAAACACAGAATGAAATGTCTTTGTACTCTTTTAAAAAATCTGAAAGTGACGAAAATTTACCTCATTTATGACAATTTTTAAAAAAGATAAAATGTCTTTGTTGTGTGTTTTTAAATCTTTTAGCATAGTGTCCATTATTTCTAATTTCAGTGTAAATTACTTCAGTCCACCAAGTCACTTGGTTTTTGTTAAACCTATGTTCCTGTAACTTGCAAATTCTTGCTTTGACGTGCCGCCATGGGAAAACTAAGAGAGCTAAAAAATTTCTACGAGTGGAAAATGTAGTCACATTTAACGTCTATAAAACTAACACCATGCCAAGCAAATACAAAATTTTGAATTTTTGCCACATGAACACCCTTAACAGCCAGTCATCGTTTCAACAAGCTGAGCGTACGTTGAAACCCAGCAAAATAGTCAAGTCTCCCCACGATAAACCATCATCTTTATGTTTAGTTTTCAGTCACTATTTAATATGCATAAACAAATCATGGTAGGTAACAGTCGGTGCACAAAATGTAACGTTTATGACACAGGGGAGAATATTTTTTGATTATTATTCTAGAAACGAGGTTCAAAATTGTTCCCTTTATCGTATAGTGGGTCTGGTCTGTTGATTGAAACTGTTTCCCGCGACCCTTGTGAAGAGCCAGTTTGAGAGCTTGCCTTGCCGTGTATCCTCTGTAATTAGAGAAGGTTGACGGCTTCAGGAAGGGGAGGGGGTAGAGAGGGGTGGATGGCAAACACAGTTTCCACCCCTCTTACCACGCTCAACCCTGGCGAGGGAACTTTGGATGGGCGTGTTTGAGCGCGACCAGGGTAGCGTATTCGAGACACATCTCACCTACCTCGATCAACGCAGGTGTTTGTGTTAGGATGGCGGTCCTCGGTGTTCATCAACTTGCAGTGCGTGGCGAGGAGCCTAAGTTGACGACAACCTTCATTCTCACCTAGACACGTGGTCCAGAATACTGAATACTTAGCAATACACAGGATCACTTAAAATGTGTGTTTTCTTCAGGGTCAAACAACTGTAAGATCGTTTCACTTTCGCTACTTACCCTTGACTTTTTTTTTTTTGTAGAACCCACGAGTTTGTCGCGAACTTTTTATTGGCAGTATTTTGTTTCGATACCTTACGTGTAAATCGGAATCTATGGTTCATGATCGTGGATGGGATATTTTAAACTCTCGCGCGCTTTACATGTTAACTACAAATCACAGATGTGTGCTGCCGCAGGAACACTTGTTCTGACTGGTACGTACAAATGAGAAGCGTGTTTCCACAAAATCACGCTGCCAATAACAATGAAGCAGAACTGCAGTGTTGCACTTAAGAGTGCGTGGTAGATAAATAAACGCTGAAAACATCAATTGATTTCTACGTTTTTTTTTTTTTTTTTTCGAAACAAATATGGATTAAATACTCAATGTCAATCCTAGCTAATTGTATTTGCCAACTTTGTGAGTAAATATTTAACAAAAATTACTCATTCGTTACGCGTGATCTCTTGCGCCGCAGTTAAATGCACGAGGTTCCGGCGTCAGAGATTGTGGCTCAGAAGTTCGTAACACTGGAAACAGTTTTGTTTAAAACGTTGGCTAAAACTATTGTCTAGGATTGCTATTGTATAATTTTCGCAAATTGGCTTCAAGAAACCTACAGTTATAGATTAATGCTTTTAACGTTGAATTATGTGCCACGCCCTCTTAAGGCACTGAACATAAGTTACAGTAGAAATGTTTTAGATAAAATCAGAGTCCCAAGTCACTTGACTGCACCAATCAAAGTAAGGGTATTGTGACACCATAGTAGGCCTATGTGATTTGTCAGTAGAATCCCAAGACAAGTGAGAGGTACAGCCCATCACTGACCTCTAGGCAGAGTTGCAGATGTGCACGTAAGGCAGTGATACAAACTGTAGCAAAATAATTTTTTGGGAAAAGTTAATGGCCCTACCGATCATATGGTATCACTATGTGAGCAAGCAGCCAATGAGCAGCTGTTTGCTTGAGTACACATATATTCTTGGAGGCTATCCTTCATGTCAGTGAGCGCGCGAATTATTCCTATCTCTATACACATGTTTGATGTCTGCTTAGCAATAGCATTTAAATACGTTACACGTGTGGGTGAGACATTTTGGTCAGCGCTTAAGAAGGCGTGGTACATAATTCAAGGTTAAAAGCATTAATCTATAACTGTAGGTCTCTTGAAGACAATTTGAGAAAATTGAACAATTGCAATCCTAGACAATAATATTAACCAACGTTTTAAACAAAATTGTTTCCAGTGTTGCGAACTTCTGAGTCACAATCTCTGACGCCGGAACCTCGTGCATTTAACTGCGGCGCAAGAGATCACGCGTAACGAATTAGGAATTCTGGATAAACATTTACTCATAAAGTTGGCAAATACCATTATCTAGGATTGTCATTGGATATTTTATCCATATTGGCTTCGAAAATAGCGTAGAAATCAATTGATGTTTTTAGCGTTTATTTATCTACCACGCACTCTTGACATCGAGTTCTTTGGCGCTACTGAGGAGTGACATAAGGTGAGTATGGAGCAGCACCGGAATGATAACGGCGGGGAAATGGCAGATCCCCGAGAAAACCTGCCGACCAACGGCATCGTCCGGCATGATTCCCACATGCGAAAATCCGGGGACCGACCCCGCCGGGAATCGAACCCGGATCGCCTTGGTGAGAGACGAATGGCCTGACCATTCGGCCACCGCGGCCCCACGTTACACGTATGTATATTGTATACCCGTTTAAAGTTCACTACTATTCAATTAAGCATATTTTCTAGCGGGCGAAAATGGGAGTTCTTGCGGCATATTTTTAGGTATGTGTATCTTGGTGCAGAATCTTTTAAAGGGTATAGGTGTATGTAATATTAAGTCATAAAATGATCCTGTGACGACAGAATGTCTCATATAGGCACGTTGTCGGCGAGGAGACCACATACCAGTTCAGTGATGTGCACCTAGAGGTTATGGGTAACATGATGCCCGGGTTAGAGAATATTTAGTAATACAGAAGTGCAATAGTCGGTAGGACGGCAAAATCAGTCACACACGACAGCAAAATGGCCTCCCTGGCCAGCAACATGGCGGAAACGTCTGCCACCAATTAGTCCTAGGCCGCACTATGCTGGGTCAAAAATCACTCAAAAAAATTTTTGAAAAATATCACACAACCGTTTCTCGACATTCTGAATCCATTTATTATGCTTACAATACAATATAATCACTATGCACTATGCACATATTGATCATGACCCAACACCCTAATATCACCAGTACTACCATTTCACTTAACAAACAACGTCACTTCATCACCAAGTTCTAATTTCAACTTCTTCTTACTAAGCATCACAGAAACTTGCATACAATTAATAACAGCATTAGGTGAACCAACATTGCAGTTTATAGCAAAATACTTCCAACAAATAGTATCACGAACGGGAATATCACTAATATAATATAGAGGCACGATTATTTCGCGTACTGATTCAAGGTCAGGTTGAACGTCAATAACGTATACTTCGCTACACCTTCTGTGATTAAACGGGAGCGGTTTTAACACACATTTGACGACTGCAAGCCAGTCATAAATAAGGAAACAAGTCGTGGGGATATCACGTGCTACACGTTTGTACTGTTAGAAGCCAATGGATATTCGGCTTCAGCCGGTACACGTATACAACCTAGAAGTCTAAGCTGTTGCCAGATTAATACGCGAAATACTCGTACCACTACTAATATAATTCACGATACGCGAACTTGCAAGACCACTTTTCATATAAAACATTCGTAACAAACCAATATGCACGATTTGTTAACATTAACACATCTCCTATGAGCAAAGCATCATACCCGTTACTACCCATAAAAAATGCAACTATAGTCACTCTGTCTCTATTTGACATGTAAGAACGCCTCATTATGTACCTTATCTGATAAGGCCGGCATATGATAAGGCCGGCAGCCAGGCCAATCGGAAAGCTGCTGTAACGTGCAGAAGCTAACAAACACAGAGCTGGTATCAATAGCGTCGAGCAGCCAATAAGCTGCGAGGTTCACTCGTAACAAATGAACGGCCACGTCACGTCACATTTGTACTGCTATTTAGTTTGTTCCCAGGCCCTCGTAACTCGAGCGAGTGAAAATATTTTGGTCAGCGTTTAACATCTTGGTCTTTAGCGCCGACGAGGGATGACATGATGTATGGATCAGCTGCTCATTGGACTGGGGAAACGGGAGATCCCCGAGAAAACCCACCGAGTAGCGGCATCGTCCTCCGGCACGTTTCCCACGTGCGATAAACTTGGGACCGACCGCACCGCGAAATGAACCCGAATTGCCTTGGTGGAAGGTTTCTCAGAGACCAGTAAACGTGTGTCCGCAGTGCTTACCAACGAAAAGAAAACACACTTCAGACTAGTTGCGAATAATTGTTTTTAAGTCCTCAAACTTGGCTAAAATTGACTTTTCCAAACCGTTGTTTCTCAACGTGTACCGGATTCGTTCAAAATCTAGGTTTACACTTATATTGGACTTTGCTACAGTGACGCGTTCAATGAAATGATAGGGTCACCGCTGAAAGTCCCACAGTAAAAAAGTTACGGCCGGAACACTTCGCGTGCGTTTACGACTTTGGCCGTAGAGGCGATATCACAATACATGTGCCGTCTGGCGTCGCTCTTGGCGCCTCATAGATTTTCATCACACACACCTTCACCATACGGCCACCTTAAGGGGCCCGCCTACCTGCCATGAAAGTTGTGATGTAGAGGTTCAGGAGAATAGTTTTTTTCACAGAAAATATTAGTCGTGAAATTGTGTGTTCGGCATATAAAATATATTAAAGTACCTCACACTAAGGGTAAATGGTTTCAGTTCTATCAGTTTCTTGAGTAATTATAAAATAGGGCCTTAACATTCCAAATTAGTACCTTTTACGGCTTGTGTAATGCCGTTATTTTTTGTTATTTTTACTTAAAACAATTTAACCTTCGTAGGTGTATTCTTTATCTTTCGATCCCGTGACTGTTTGTACCTTGTAACAACTGAAAATGTTGAGGAAATCTTGTTCTTGTAATATGTGTCCTCCGCAAATATGCAGCCAGTGTTGTGGAAAATTGAAGGATTCGCGAGACCGAGCCGAGAGGACAACAGAGAGACCCAATCCCGCTTTTGTGGGGGGAAAACTCCACGTCCATGAGGTCGAACGGCCGCTAAGGCGCTATGTAGGCGGGCCCCTTAAGGGCGTTCAAGTGGGGAAAAATTCATAATTTTATATTTGTATAAAATAGTGTTAGTTTTGTAGACATTACTTAAGAGTACATTAACATCTAACGGAAAAAAATTAGCTCATCTAGTTTTCCCGTAATGTCACTTCAAAGTCAAAATTTGCATATTTTTACTTCATACAAAACTTGAAAACCAGTAAATA